>VXBC01001247.1:356191-371491 GCA_013399945.1 Ploceus nigricollis | reverse complement strand
GGAGCTGTGCCGGGGGTGCTCCCGCTGCCTCAGTGCTCCTGCAGCCCCGTTCGGCCGCCTGGGCGCTGCTGGGCTGCCGCGGGGCCGGGCGGCGTGGAGAGCGTGCCATAAAGTGCTGAGACCATGCAGTCATTAGGGGCAGGAGCATTACTGGTGTATTGTGGATGGTTATGTGTGCGCTGGGTCTATGTATGGTCCGTATTGCAGTGCTATCTCAAGACCCAAGAGGCGTCATCTGCCTCTACTAAGAACACACAATCGACTAAGATAAGGAAACTTTTTGCCAAAATTCACCAAGGGATCCGTATCTAGGAGAAACTCAAGTTGCTGATGCTCGGTAACTTTGCAGAAGTTGAATGCAGGAACATCTGGATTAGCATAAATCACAAGGATGCTAATGGATGCTGCTGCAAGATGTACAAAAATAGAGTAGCTTTACCCTGCCACTTTATGATTGGATAATTAGAAATAAGCACCAGTGGGTAATTACGTGATTCATATCATACCATTGTGTAAAATTCCTAAAGCAAAATCTCAGAGGTGTGCCCAGTTTGGCTGGGGCACTTTAGATGCAAGAATAAATATTTATGTTTGTAATTCTGTGGTTTGTGTCCTAGCCTCTCTCCTTGATTGGCACCAGCCAGCTGTGAATTCATAAGAAGAGTGCAAGTGCTTTGCCTTCTCTCTTCCAAGGAAGTGCTCTGCCCTGAGCTCCCACCTCAAGCGTTGAATTACTGTGGGTAATTTTTGTGCTTCCCACCGTGGCGGGGCGGATGATGAGGAGCAGTGCCAGTAGGTTGGCATCGTTTGGGATGTGTGTGTGCCCAGGTCTGCAGCGCTGGGCAGGCTGGTGCCTGAGGGGAAGCGAGCTCTCCAGACCTCATCATGGTTCACAGGCAGATTGAGGTCAGCAGCTTTGGAGAATACCACGGCTTAATGGTGGGTCAGGGTAGGGCACTGGAGGCCAGGTTTGAAGGGCTAAGGTCTTCCTTAGCAAAGGACTAATCCAAGGAGATTTGGGTATTTCACCATCTCCCCTTCAGTTTCAGGTAAAGAGGTAATATAGAGAAGTATTTTAAAGAAAACAAGGATCACCAACAGAGACTTGGAGTTTAAAGAGAAAGAACTCAGTTATGTATTAACCAAAATTGATTGAGTAGATGTAAAAGCTAAAAACCATGTACTTGGTCTCTTCAGTAATATGAAACTGTTATAAAGAAACAGACTGAATTCTAGCTGTGCCTAATTGCTTTGACAGCACTGCTATGTATATAACACAGCAGCTAGCATCTAGGTGTCCATATGCTTCAAGCATTGCATGCATACATGAAAATGTAAAATATATATGTGTACAAAAGAAAACACTTTTCACTCCATCCTTCAGTGAACTAATTGCTCACACTAGGTGTGGAATTTTTTAATTACTAACTTTCAGTCTCTCTTAGATACTGATACAATTCCATCATTAAGAGTTTGGGTATTTTTTCCATTGGCACCCTCTTCCATATTTCATTATAGCTGGAACTAGATAGGATTTTGTCCTTGTCTTCAGGATACAGCAGGTAAGATGCTGACTCTTCATCTTTCCTGATTGTTTCCTCAGTGCTAATAATCACTTCATCTGAGAAAAATCAGTACTGTATTCCCTGCTGCCTGTCATTTCTTGAACATCTTCCCTATAGCTACTAAACTGCTTTTTCTTTTGATTGCAAAAATGAGTGTTGAAAATACTTTAACAGGAAATACTTTGGAAAATAGTTCTTAAGTTTAGCTTGTTTAGGTTTTTATAATGTTAAATATACAAATAACTTATGCAGTTATATATATTTGAACTGTCAGTGACTGTGCCTGAAATGATTACATTAACTGTGTTGTCCTAGATCTCTACACTTCATGCTGCCTCTTGCTTCCTGAAGTAAGCCATCTCAGCAGCTGCTCCGGGTTGGTTAGTAAGAGCTCAGTTTGTGAATATTTACTTATACAAGTACAGCTTTACTGAGGGAGGCAATTTAGGCATTTTCGTAATACAAAACTCTTTGGAAAATGAGTCTTCTTAATGTGAAAAAAATCAAGGAATTTATTTGCTAAAGAGGACATTTAGCAAATGGACTTTCTCAGATCCTTACAGACTTATACAGGACCCGAAATTTAAAAATAAACGTTAAATAAAATTTAATTTAATTACTGTTTGTACTTTCTGTTAATTTATTATTTCCTCCTCATATACAAGAATTTGCCTCCTTATGTTTTAAGATGTACTGAAAAAAAATTTACTGTCCCTCATCTAGTATTTGCAATGCTGACTCCTAATTAAATCAGGCTGCATTCTCTTTTCCATTCTATCATTTGGTTATATGACCTCCAGCAAATTGCTTTGTCTGTTTTGTGTAGACTGGTTCACCCTGGGGCTACAGGTTATTTCTTACAACAGTTGTATTTAAGAGAGTGATCTGCAATTACCATTTATACAGCTGTTATAATAAACCATTTCTTTTACTATTTCTAAATAGGAGATGGAGAGAAACAGAGAAGAAATGAGTGTAGGTAACGCTTTAAGATTAAAAATCTTTTTTGGCAGTGAGTAAGGCTTTATTGATTTAAACCTGGAACTGTTGACATTTATCTGGGATTTTTTTAATGTGAAAGGAACTCTAATTTTTTTAAAGTACTTAGAGAGGTTTAAAGACTTAGCATTATGATAAATATAGAAACAAGATGATAGAGAGTGAACTAAGGAAGAAAACCTCCAGAGGGAAAACTCACAAATACCCAATAGTCCAGTTGATCCTCTATTAGAAAAAATAATATAAGACATTCATTCCATTGGAAGGGATGGTGAAGCCTTGTTGTAAAGGGACGTAAACATCTGGCAGTACACCTGGTCTCTACACGTATTTATAAATCACCTCAGGCATCCCAAGATACTGTAAAGAACACACACAAGAAAATTGAACTAAGAACACTCATAAGCCAAGGAAAATAAAAATTATTTCAATATAGCATGGAAAGAAATGAGTCTAATTTACTTCACCAACACAGTTTGTAAAGACATGATGCAATTTTGCACTTCTTGCACCTTTTCACTTGCTGACTTTCATTTATATCCTCCAGGCAACAAGGAGGCCTGAAGGCCTTTGGCTCATAACCAACGCTGACGTTGCAGTGTGGAGCTACAGGAGCGCCTGCAGCTCGGGTAGAGCCTCCCGGCTTTTGCCTCTGATCTGAGAACGTCGAGGTTTCCTGGCGTTTTTTCTAACACAGTTTGTGTGGTGAATCTCCCAGCGTTGTTTGTTGCTGCTCAAGATTCATTAATACGTAGTGAGCTGCTTTGCAGATGCCAGCTTTGCCTGCTAGCCTTAAAAGTGTTTGTTGCATTTGTTTCCAGGGCTTGAATGGAGCTGTGTGCTCTTGGAAACTCTTCTGAGGACAGTCCAGCAGAAGAGCCCGAGCTGACAAGGGTCAAAGTGCTTGTGTGACATTTGGGTCCAGAGCAATAGATTTAGATGCTAACACAACACAGTTATACTGAGGAACCAGATGAAAATCCATTCCTTAATACTTTCTTACACCTACTGCAACACGCTTTTCTACATTTTCTTCAAATCATAGAGTAGTGCTGTACTAATTACTGTACATTCCATTAATTTTGTTTTCGATGGCAAAAAAGAAATTGACAATGGAAACTGCTTATCTGCCACCAAATATCCCAGGTTTATGCCCTACAGGTTATTTCAAAATGTATACTGTCACCGTAATGCATTGCTACTGTTTTCATTCATAGGACAATAGAAAGTGGGTACCCTCTTGGTAAATTAAAACTCTCCTGGAAAGTTTTGATGACTAGGACTGGAGATAAAGCAGAAGAAATATCTACAGTATTATGTATCCCAGAGAAGTGAAAATTAGGATTTTTAGTGATCATGGCACTCTAAGGTTGTTTTTTTTGTTGGTTTTTTTTTTGTTTTTTTTTTTTAACTGTAGTGTAACAATTGATTGCAGTCTGGTTTTCAGAAAAATTAAAAATTAAGTAGTTTTTGAGGCTTCCATCACACTTGAGGTTCAGCTGATGTCACCATGGAACAGAGTTTTCTCTCTGGGGAACCAGTGCTGAGGAAGTGCCAAGATAATATAATACAGCATTTGCATGAATTGGCTAAATGTGCATGTTATTGTGCCAGAGGCTGACTGGATCAGTAATTCTTATCTGCCCAACTATGCTGGATAAGCATCAGGATGTACTCATCTAAGAGCTTTTCTTACCATGTGGGCCAAAACCTCTTCCCTCATCTCAAACGCTCTCACATGTAGGAGAAGGAGTGCCCTGCACTGAGGTTTATCACCAAGGTGGGTTCTAACATTCACACTACAAGCTGAGGACAGACTCCACTGATAAACTTCCTTTATGTCCAGATGTCTTTTTCTGGAGCACAGGTTTGTCTAATTTTAAGCTACAGCTTCTGCTTCACGTGGGGATTATGAATGAGGGCAAGGATTTCTTCATGATGTCCCAAAACAATTTCAAGGCTCTGCATAAAAATTTGATCGTAAAAGATGGAATTGGTCTTGTGGGTGGAGACGTGAAGTGGAATTCAGTTGGATTTGTTTATTGACTGTTAATAACATGCACACCATCACTGGAAGCAGAACTGAAATGTTTTCTCTCTAAAAATCTTCTTTGGATACAAAGGCTTTAAATTTCCAACCTGGGAACACCTGGCTGCTGGAGTCCAGTCTTTCACAACCACAGCCAACCACGAACGGATGCTTAGTTCAGAACAGAACTACACCAGGAGCCGCTGCATGCTCACAAGAACACGGAGGTATTATCCCAAAGATACATAACAAACACAAAACCTCAAGTTAAAACAGAAGAGAGACACAAGTCATGATGCCCCGAAAGGAAGAGGATGGGAGTGGTGGTTTATTTGTGCTCTGAGCCCCTGCAGTGGCAGAGGTGTACTGGGTGGGACTGCTTAGAAGGCATCCAGATGTCTTCCTTTCACAAAACCTCCTGTGGTTCCTGTTAAGGTCGTGTGGGTGTGACTGGTTATTGTAGTTGGAGTAATTCTGAGAAAGTTAGAAGGTGTGAAGCCATTTCAGCTAGTGTGGTGGCTCACACCAGTTCTGTAGGTCTGCCTTGTTCAGAAGTTAATAAATAAAATGGCACCTTAGTTTTACAAAACCATTGGTTTAATTTATGTCTTCTTATATGCTGAGTGTAGGTGTATGCTTCTGTGTATATTTGTGGGGTGCCCCTTCTACAAGGACATGCTGTAGAAACAAAACAAGTAATAGCCTCTATACTATTGTTTCGCTATATTTAAAGCAGACCTGAAAAATACAGTGTTTAGCCAAAACTCTGTTAAATTTTCTTATGCTTTTTCTGTAATTTCTTTCCTATCATTACAGATTACAAAGACATTTATGCCTAAACAGAAGCTGTCTTCTTCCAATCAGCCTGCTCTTTCTGCTCAGTTCATTCACTAAATCATTTAATCACCCAAGGCCATATGTTACCATCTTGTGTAAAACGGGTGGAAGAGGAAAAAAAATATGCAAAAATCTCTGCACAAGAGTGGGTGTCAGCATCCAGCATAGCTCCCACTAGGAAGCACAAAATATAAAATGTTATCACCAGTGAATGTGACTATGAAAATAAACCGAGACAGACAAAAGAAAGAGACAAGCCATTGCAAAGGTGAAAAAGACAAGCTCTGAATATCAATTCTGGGTGGAAAAGTTATGGACTAAATGTTGCATGTTAGTCCATGTGCTCTTATTCTCAATATCCTGCCATTAATATAATGCTCTGCTGTAATTAACTTGAAAGCACATTAACTCATGCTTACAGTCCCATTTTTCTCATGGCATGAATAAGACCCTGTCCCTGACCTAGTTCCATTTTCTTCTCTCTCTCTCCCTCTCTCTCTCTCTGTGTGTACTGGTGCACATTTTGTCCCAGGTATTTTTGTGTGGAGTCTTGTGCTTTTACCAATTGGCTTCAGCTGCTGTTCATTGTCACAATTACTTTGCATGGCTTTCTCTCTTGGCACATTTGCTGGGTGACAGACCCTCAGGAAACACATGACTCCAAGCAAGTTGTGGGGTATATGCTCCTGTCAGGGAATGAGGAGGCTTGAAAGAAATTAGAGGTAGCAAATCTTTTCTTTTAAAAGCAAGGGGACTTTTGTTTCATGAAACGACCAGTTTCTTCCTATCTAGAGGAAGCTATTATGTTTTTCCTTGCCTTTGAGCTTGTGACTGCTGCAGCTGGAGATGGGAGAGCAGCTGATCAAAAAGCTGCTCCACTTGTAAAGACTCACAGGACAGGGGCATAACACTACAGACTTCAAAAGAAACCCCTTCTCTAAAACTGCACATATCAGTTTATCCTAAGACTATGAAAGCATAAAAGATTATATTTTCATTTGCATGGTTTGCTGGTTTTTATTTGGCAGCTACAATAACAACAGACTACAGTGAGCCCATAAAACAAAGTGAGAACAGCAGCTCATTTTTGTGGCAGAATGTAATGGCTATGGCTAAAGGGCTTGCATAATTCATCTTAAACCCTTATGCCTCTATTTATTGACTTTTAAATGAAAATTAAACTCTTAGAGCCATAAGGAGGCTTCTGGTATCTGAAACAGGATTTCGATGATGATATTTTTATCTGACACTACCAGCTGAAAGCTCCCATCAGGAAGTGTTTTGCTGGGAAGCCCCGTGGCTGGGCAGGGCTGGGTCTCCCCTCCCCAACCTGCTCTTGGTATAGCACCAAGGCCTTTGAAGACCCAAGGTGGAGGGGTTGACTGGCTGTACCTGGGAGTCTGACCTGAGAGGTGGCAACCATAAGCTGTGTTTCCATGATGAGAGGATGGTCATTGAGGCAACTGGCAAGGCAATATTTACCACCTTGACAAAGTGAAAAGGTGAAGAAAATATGAGGTATCTGGTATCCTCAAAGGCAGCTTATGGTGATATCAGGTATGATGCCTTCCTTAACACACAAGAAGACAAAAGGTTCAGCTAACCATACTGTTAGGGCAGACAAAGGATTTTTACTTCCCAGAAGCTTTTAGAAGGTTATTTTGTTTGTTTCTCAGATTTTTCTATGATATATCTTTTCCCCCTCTTCTTTATTCTCCTGAAGATAGAGCAGACTCAGGAAGTGAATTGCTGCTTAGGGAAGTGTCCTGCCTCCAAGCTGACTTATATAGTAGGACATATGGCATAAGTTATATTTGGACAGATGTGAACAAGTAGTCAGTAGATTTGATAAGATTCTTTATTTAAACTAACTTGCACAGTGTCACTGTTCTACCGTCTTTCTCTCCTTCTTCAATCTGATCTTTTGCTGGTTTCACAGATTTTAAATATGCATTACAGCCAACTAGTCTGTAAGGCTTTAAATGCATTTAAGAGCATTCAGTCATGACAATAATGTCAGATTTTCTCCCCACTATGATTGGCAAATATCTGCTTTTCATGATAAAGCAGTCACAGATGATACATTGTATAAGCTGTGAGCTCCAAGTGATTAATCAGACAGCCAGACTCAACGCAAATGATTCTCCTTGATTTGTTTAATTTGGCCACTAATGCTCCTGTTTCACTGGTGTGGAGTTGAGGCACAAAGTAGTTCTGTACCTCACAAGGGTAATATAGAAATAAAATCTAAAAAAAATAGGATTGAATGAATTTCAAGAGGTCATGTAGTTCATCTCCCTGCCTGGATCGCTGTCAGAATCATCTGTATCTGGGCTGTTTCTGGCTGATGCTGGTCCATCCTGTTTTTGGAAATCTCCAGAGGAGGAGACCCCACCATCCACTCAGGGAGTTGTTCCCACTTCTCCATTAGCCTTTCCAGAGATAATATTTTTCCTGGTGTCTCCTTGCACATATTGTTCTAAGAAGCTTCTTACTTCTGTCCAACCCAGAGTGGTCATGCAGAAGAGTTTATTTCCTTTGCACATTAATAGCTCCCGTGCTGGAGGCCAGCCATTGTACTTTGTCCAGCTTTGTCTTCTGTAGGTTAAATAGCCCTGCATGTTCCTTGTAGGTCATGTTTGTCACTTTGTATTTAATATTTTTCAGCTTCTAGTTGGTCCACATCCTTCGTGGCCATGCCCTAGCTATGGATCCTGTATTTACACAATTCATTATTCCTTCCAAAGCAGAACATTTTGCTTTCATCCTAAGTGCCATGCACCCAGCTCTTTTGGTCCATTTTCCAGTATGCTGGGACCATTTTGAATGCTTCTTTCCTCCAGTATGCTTACAGCTCATTCCAAGACGGTTCATCTGCAAATTTAAGAGTTGGTTTTTTAGCTGTTTATCTGTATCATTAATGAAAAAAATGAATTGTATCAAATCTAGGTCAGCTATCTAGAGAACCAGACTCAATATAGCCCTTCAGTTTGGCAGTGAATTTTTGGTAATGATCCGTTGTGCATGGCTTTTCAGCCACTCTTGCCACCACTGATTGGTTCTGGCTTGAGCATGTTCCCTGGTTTAGTCACAAATGCACCAAGCAGGGCCAGGCAAACAGCCTGGCTGAAGGCAAGACACATTGTTGATTACCTCCCCTTCTTTCCAGACCTCTTAACCAGTTTTGAAGAGGAGCTGGTTTTGTTCAACATGCTTCATTCATGATTAATCAGTGTCAACCCACACTCATCTCCTTGCTGTCTTCTAGGTGGTTTGAATATGTTTAATTATTAAGTTTGGTAATTGGCCCATAATTCTCTTTTCATCTTCTTTTAAGGAAAAAACACCCCACTTGTTCTCCATAAATTGTCAGAAATGGCTCCTACTGATCAGCATATTACTTCAGCCAGCCCTTTGCCATCAAAAGGATGAAGGATAAGTACAATACAAACTAGGAAATTGTGAATACCTTATCAATTACTTAATGGAAACTCTTTGGTGGTGCAAAGGAGGGGTTGCAGTGCAGCCTTTTATTCCAACACATCACTTTCTCACCAGCCTGAGCAGAGCCCACTCCCTCACGTTAGCTCTTAAACCTCAGCTCTGCAAAATTAAACTTTCCTAGTGTGTTATAACTCTCAAAAGATAGCGTGGGTGGGTGAAAGATGCATTCCTCAAGGCTTGAAAATAGATGTAAGTGGATATTTGGCATAAAGCTAACAAAAAGAAAAGCCATGGAAATGTATTAATTGCTACGAAAATGGGGTTTAACTGCCAGTGGTGGTTCAGCCCACGGGTCGATAATTTGACCTAATGCTCACCTTTTAGGTACAGGCATGTGCTGCATAAGCATATGTGCCATTTTAATTTCCAACCCCACTTTTTAATGGTTAAAAGCTAATTAAAACATACAGTGGCATTTTGAATCAATATAGCGTATGGACTGCTGCAAATTCTCTCATCAGGCGTGTTGCCCTCAGGAAGCAACATTAACTTCAACAGCAAAATAGGGCTGTGAGCTCATTAATCATCACGCTCACAGACAGTCTGGGAGGCAGTGGCAGCAGCTCTGCATCTTTCTGGTGGTGAAGATTGGATACAATGGTTAGACATGTGAAGTGTTTCACAAACATTAACTATTACAGCCAACTGTCTTTGAAATTGGCATTTATCCCCTCAGCTTTTCAGATTAAAAAGCAGAAATGGGACCATGAGGTGGATTTTTTTTCAGGCAGTGAATAAGAGTCAGGCTGTTATAAGAACTCAGCAACCTGGTGTCCTAACTCTGAAGTCCTCTTACTTCCCTGTAACAAAAAAGAAAACCCCAAAACAACATGTCCCTCCATAGCCGCTTAGCAATATATGGGTAAGAAAAAAATGTAAGATAAAGGAGGGAAGTGGAAAGATAGTTGAGAAGAAAGAAAAGGAAAATGGGAATCAGAGGTAAACCTAAGATTAGAAGAAATTAGGCAGTAAAAGGGAGGAAATTGGTTTATGTGTATAAATGTAGTTTTCAGTGTCTGTGAGAAGCTTTGAGCTAATCTTCAGAGCTCTCTCCTTTGGTACAAGATGCTCACTGAAACTGAAAACATAAGCCCTTACAGCCCCTGTGCCCCTGCTCTCCACTCACTTCAGCATTGGTGGATGAGATACAGGGCTCACAAGAACAGAGCAGAAAAGTGTACTCAGACTCCTCTGTCCTAATCTTGCTGGTCAGTTTTAATGGATGCCCTCTGAAGCAAAGGTTCACAGACTCTTTTGTCCTAAAACCTCCCAAGCTGTGGCAGTTTTGTCCTTGCTGCAACCACTTTTGTGTAGAGTCTGATGAGCAACTTCGGAGACATAAGGGTAACGCTGGTAGTGTGACCCTGCAAAATGACTTGTACCTGGTTTTCTGGGGATGTGTTGATGACCAGAATGAGAACCTGAATGTTGGCTCTTAGCTTTGTATAGGATTGAGTCACACGAGTTCCAGAACAGACTCTTTTTATTGGGACTTTGTGCTTAGAAGCATTCAAATTTTTCTTTCCATTGAGTCTTTTTTAAGCTTTAGGGCTTTTTGCTGGGTGTGTACACTGCAAAAGAAGTCAGTGCCCTCCTGAGTCAGTATGAATTGAGGGTGGACAGTCAAACTGGCGACATAGCAGTGCTCTTTATTTTCCTCCTGCACTCCCTTTCTGCGGTCCATCAGACCCCTCTCCTGCCCTGTTGAGGAGGAGGAGAGCACTTTGTGCTGGCTCTCACTGTGTGAGCTGGCCTGTGCATGTAACTTCTTCTGGGGGCACGGTGGTGTGACTGGGGACCCATCTTCATAAAATCTGGAGACAGCATGCAGAAACACTAGTGATTGACGAGGACTGAAGAAGTGCCAGGGAAGAGAGAAGCTTCCAAATAAAGTGAAGTGCTAAAGGAGTGCAGGCTGCACATGTCTGACACTGCTGCTGCCTCACGGGGCAGGGGCGTTCCCTCTGGTCATGCAGGAGGAAATATCTGCGCAGTCCACAGCACAGTACAGCTTCTACTCACCAGCTGCTGGCATCACATCCACCGTGCTCTCCTTCATCTCTGCCCCACACAGATCCATTGGTCCTGCTTCCCTGCATGCTGGAGTTTATTTTTGTGCCAGGCAGCAAGTTTCATACCTCCGACTTTCACCTCTAGAGCCATAGAGCTTCTAAGAGCCCCTGAGAGGTTTCTCCTTTTTGAGGTGTTAGAGGCCTCACTTCCGTGGTCCTTTTTCTTTTTAAGCAATTTTTAATCAGACCATGGAAGAAAGATCTCGGGGGAGAGGTAGGTGCAGAGCTAGGAAAGGGGGATGCCTGTGGGAGCTGGCACGGTGAATCAAAGGCACCTTTCCTCAGACTGTTTCAACAGGTTATTGGCTTGTGTTGGGGGGTCAGATATGGCCTGGGGGCAGCTGCTCAAAGAGGTCTGTCCTGCCATGGGGAGGCTTCAATGTTAACCCTAAATTAAATTGAGCCAGTGTTCACAGGACCATCCAGGCAGGAGAAGAAAGTAAGACAGCGTAACATTAGAGGGCACAGGAGAAGGATTTTGCTCTGTAATGGCAAATTACCTACTCAAAAATAACATAAAAAAGGGAGGAAAAAATTAACGAATAAAGTCTGCACATTATTTTAAATCACAGAAGTGTCAAAAATGGTAATGCCTATATCAAGGCTGCCCTAATGTAGCTTTAATTTGCATGCCATTGGCATTGATTTGATGTGAATATTTACTCTCCTATTCAATTAAGAAAATCCATAACTGCCACCATATTTTAATGTTAATGTATTTTTACACAGCTCTGTGTTTACCTTATTTTCTCTTCTATAACATTAACACTTTTTTTTGTTAAAAATGTGTGAAAGATTAATTTGTAGAATGACGGGATATGTGGGTGTGTAGCACAGGCCAGATGGAAGGGGTGTAACATGACAGTTTTCTTCTGTGGCTTCGTTTTGTTTTTATTGTTGTAAGCGAGCAAAGTATAACTAAAATTATCATTTCTTCTCTGGGCAAAAAGAACTAAGTGGTAAGTTCCTCTTTTATTCCCCATGGCTCTCAGTGCTCCCATGCAGCTGCAACCCTGTTCAGAATAGCTGACAGGTTGATAAATATTTGTCTAAAACTTCAGCTTATGTATTTGAAAATCACTGTGATTTAAAGAAGGGAATTTGTACTCAGGCTTCATAATGCCACATCTATGGAACAGATCTGAATTCAGATTTATTAATAAACAAGAGCAATTTTGTGAGACTTATTAGTCTTCTCTTGGCTGGTAAGGGTGAAAACAGGCACCCTTAATGCTGAAAAAAGAAAGAAAAAGGAAAAAAAAATCTATCCAAGACAAAGCCTTTTTAATCTCTAAAGCTATCCATTCAAGAAAGCTTTTTAATTGTTGAAAGAGGGCTGTTCCAAGGCCAAATTCTAATTTACACATAAGTATTGTAGGAGTTTAGTATAGTAAATGTCCTTATTGAAGAATAAAGCAATTAGCACAGTAACTTGCTGTCATCTGGCACGTAAAGGCATTCCAAGAAAAAGTTAAGTGTTGAGGAAAGGAGAGAAATTCAGGACAGCATGTGGGAGAGGAATATGGAGGCTCCTTTTTATGCCACTCAGGAGAAAAGGAGGGGAGAGAAAACCCACTGCAAACTTAATCTGTTCCCTTACCTCATCACGAATTGACCCAAGTTTCTTCCCTTCTTTCAAGGGAAGGGGGAAAAATGCAGCCATACCTAAGGTCTTTCTTAGAGGCTAAAATCCTGAAACCATGATACCATAAGCAATAGCTGTACGTTTTGCATCCTCATCCACAAATGCTTATTCTGCCCTGTAAATTTGCACGTGAACACACATGTGCTTCAGGAGCTTTGCTGGTACTCCAGTCTTCTGTGTCAGTGCTACCCACTCTCTCATATATGGGAAATCATCCCCTTAAATGCGGGGGGCATGACCCTTATAATGGTCATTCTTTATTTTCCCCTCAGTATATCCACACAAATCTCTTGGCTCTGCTTTAATGTCTTGCAAGTGCACCTGATGAAACATCTGTGATCTTTAAACAGGCACCCAGCACTTTCTTCTGCCTAGGAGACACACCCCATCAAAAATGCTGCTATGCTTGCTCATCAGAAGACCTTTCTGCTTGTCATTTCGACCACTTTTGGTGTGGGTGCAGTTATATGTGTACCAGCAAAAGTGCCTGTTTTCCTTCAGTTCTCTTGACTGACAAAAAGGAAGGTTTGCTCAGGTTTCAGACAAACAAGTTGTTTTAGTTTAGCAATAATCACAGGTTTCAATACAGAGCAGAAATTTTTGAGAAGTCAGAAGTAGTGGAATGGAGTATTATAGTTCAAATAATTTAGCAATAACTTAATTTCTTTTTCAACTGTTTGAGTAATGAAATAGAGCTGTATTCAATCCTCCCAACTCTCTTACTGCAGATGGAGGATTACTCCATTTTGAGTGTTTTGTCCAGTCTAACTTGCTGTATCTTTGTTGGGTGATTTCATAAGTAAAAATAACAAGGGGTTTGCCAATTCTCCTGTGAAAATACTGCTTTCTGTTAGTGTCATAACACTAGTATGGAGCTTGCTGAATCAAGAGTCTCTTTATTTTTACTCTTACCCACATATATTTTCAAACATTATCAGGTTTGTGCCCTAAATTTAATTGACTGATAGCAGTTTTCTACTTTTCTCTTTAGTATTTCGTCCAAAATTAAGCTTTCCAAGCCTGTTAGCAGTTACAACTTCTTCTCTGGTTTATGAGCTCTTTGCTGTTTAGCCTCAGTTATGTACACAGAGTTACAGGAACTTACTGCAGAGCCACCAGCAGTTTATCTGGTCTGTTCTGGGCTTGGTGTCACTGGGATATTTTGCTCCTGTGTCACAATATGAAGTCATATCTAACACCAAGGAAGTGATGCAACTGCAAGAAATGGGTGCTCTCAGGCAAATGTGGGAGCAGACTGTGGTTGTTGGTGTTGCACATCACCCTTTTACGCAACACCAGTTCAAAACTGGGTTTGTAGAGGTGCAGAGGCTTTTGGGCGCTGTTTTTGCAGCTCCTCCCCAGAGCTAAATGGTGAAGTGCAAGGGCATCTAGTGCTGTAGTCAGCAGGCTCCCAATAGGCAGGTAAGATTCACCCAAATGCAGTTTATATGGCTGCTCGTGCTAGCCACGTGTCTTGTGAGCCCAGTCCATTCACATCCAGTGAGAAATGATCGTCATAGAATGGCTTGGGTTGGAATGGGCCCTAAAGATCACCTAGTTCCAGTCAC
The DNA here is from genome assembly GCA_013399945.1 of Ploceus nigricollis. Lineage (NCBI taxonomy): Eukaryota > Metazoa > Chordata > Aves > Passeriformes > Ploceidae > Ploceus > Ploceus nigricollis. The sequence continues at coordinate 357,272 of VXBC01001247.1, read as the reverse complement.
TCTGCCCTGGGCAGGGACACCTTCCGCTAGGCCAGGTTCCTTAGAGCCCATCCAACCTGGCCTTGAAGACTTCCGCTTAGGATGGAAGAGGTGAGCTTAGTGAATGTCAACAGAGAGGGGCAAGTGAAGCCTCCCTCAGCTGGAGACAGGGAGAAAACCAGAAAATGAGAGGAGGTGCCAACTCACTGTGCTTGCACTTCCTCTACAAAGACCCCTTGCTGCTTTGGGTGGCTGTCAGGGGCTGGTCAGTGTACTTAAGTCCACACATCAATGAGCAGTAGCAAGAATAACTATCAGGAAGCAAAGGCTGCCTGTTTCCAGATAACTTTGTGCATCCTGGCTCTGAAGGAGGTGCTGGAGCTGCTTCCTCTGTGCCCACTGGCTTCCACCCACTCCTGAGGATACAGCAGGTGTTGGATGAGGAGATAACCAAGCAGGAACAAACCACATCAGCAGGCAGGAAGGTATGTTTGCCTGGGGAGACCTTTTGCAATTAAAACTAGGTAAAACAAGCAAAACCCATAACAAACAAAAGCTTCCTCAGCCCAGGGGGTTTGACATTTTCCCTGTGTCCAGGCAGGGAGCCAAGCTGCCCCACAGACGTGCTTCCCACATCTTCCCAGTCACTTTCACTTCACCCTCCCTCTGCATCCCTTTGAGGAAGAAGAAAAGCTGGAGTTGACTCCCTGTTTAACAAAGCCATCTTATGCCATGCAATGCAGTACATGCTCTGCAGATACACCTTATTCTTTCGCTTGGCTGTTTTGGGGTGATAATTCTTCTCCCCTTCAATCACACCCACTTTTTTTGAGATACTATAGCTTGGTTCCTGTTTAAAGAGTATTGAAACCTAGGTGGTGGGCCACAGGTTTAAAAACTAGCCCTGTCAATGCTATTTATGTCAGTCATTGACTGCGTAATTGTCTGACTTCATATGGATAAGTAAGTTTTAGTTACTGACTGCTAATATTAACGAAAGGGATCTTCTTTTTCTTTCTTAAAAATTCCCAAGAAAACCCACATTTCATTTCATTGTCAAAAACTCATTGCTGGATTTTTTTTGGTTTTTTTTTTTTTTTTT
>VXBC01001247.1:343247-356131 GCA_013399945.1 Ploceus nigricollis | reverse complement strand
GGTTTTTTTTTTTTTTTTGAGATAAAGAGAAGAACCTGAAGTGAGAAATCTGTTTTCAAAGCTGTTAAGACAGTCACAGTGAGGCTTTGAGGATGAACAGGTACAGGGGGATTCAGAAGAAAAAATATGCATTTCGTCACTGTAAAAATATAAACAAACTCTGCCAAAAACCAGAGTACTGGAGGAAAGCAAGCAGACTATCAAGCTGCATAACCTTACCCACTGCCATCCTCATACCTGATGTACAGGATTTAAATCGGTGCTGACAATATTGGTTACACAGCACATTTTCAAAAACTGATTTATTGAGTGGGGCTTTTCTTTCCTCATTTTTGTTTTGTATGTTTACCACAGCTGCCACAGGGCTGTCCTTGCTCCACAGATGCAGCTGAGGATGCCGAGGGATGGCTGAATGTTACTCTGCTCTAAGTCCTGAGGATCGTGGAAATGGGCATATGCCTGATCAACCACAGCCTCACCTGGGCCGCTCTCAGGAAGTGGGGCCACTTGGAGCCCCTGAGTACAGCAGTGCCCAGCAGCCCAAGTGGAGATTTACCATTTTCTCTCTGTGCTTACTCTCCTCAGACACTGGCACTGTCCTGGGCTTAGGCACCTGGCTCCAGGACGGGTGGAGACATCTTCCAGGTCTCCTGTGTGACCAGGGGGCTCATGTCCATCATGGCAGCTCTTAGTGGAGAGGCTGGACAGTGGCCCAGAGCCAGGACAGAATACTTGATTTTAGTACTTTGTGCAGATTTGTGTGGTTGCTTTTCATTATTAGATTGTATTTTCTTGCTAACAAAAATGATTTTCAGCCTTTTTTTTCCACTGGCTGGTCTTATTTTGTCTCCAGTCATCATAAAATGCTAGAAATACCACGATGCAGGGGTTTCTTGTGTGTCAGTCCTTACTAGCAGCCAGGTTTACAAGAAGTCACATCCTTTTTCCAAGCACAAAAGTAAAATTGACTGATTTTAGCAAGAGGCTGAAAAAACATCGTGCACATCTCTAAAAACTATTCCTTGCCCCAACCCAATGAACAAGCATTTCTCAAGCCTGAGTAATAGTGTCATGCATTCAAAATATTCTCTGCCAAGGATTTTGTTCTCCTGATGATGGACAAAGACCTCTGGGAACTGGCCACAGCCAGAACTTTCCCACTTTGCCGAGAACATGGAGCTACTAATAATTTCAGGGAAAGGAATGAACAAAGAGACTCCACTGAAATAATCTCTAAAGAAATACAGAATTTGCCTCTGTTCCTTTATTTTAAAAACATTGGATGCTGGAACATTGCTGTTTCTTTCTTCAAGACCTTACTCAGCCAGGGTGGGTGACTGCACCCTTACCCTGCCACCTGCCAACCCTCACTGGGGTGGGAGCCAAGAAGCAAGATCTAGCCCAGCCACTTCTCTTCGGGAGAAACAATGGACAGAGCTCACATGGAATGTGATAATTTGTTGATATGCTCCATAGAAGTTGACAGTCTCAGACAGGTCCTCTGTGTTCAGACTGGTTTTTGTGGGAATGGTGAGATGAGCTGCAAGGAAATGACCTGGAAGGTACTCTGCCTCAATTGTCATGCAAAGAGGAAGGGCATGCTGGAGATCAGTAAGTCTGCATTACCTGCCACCAGCTCACCAGCAAATCTGTGTGTTCTTCAGTGGCATAGGTGTTTCCCTATTGGAACCTCAAGAAAAAAGATCCAGTCATGGGCTAGGACTTGGGATGTGGTCTAGGCTCTGCCCTCAGCAGACACCCTGTGGCATCCCCGACCTCGGTAAAGGAGGCTCCAGTTACCAGAGCTGTGCTCTGCAGAGCTGCTTGGGAGGTTCTCAGATCAGACAGCAATGAGCTCCACAGAAAAGCTTATAAATATATTTAATTTATGAACATTTACTGTACGCTGCACACTGAAATCTGCCAACACTAATCCAAAAGAATTACACATTTTAGACCTGAACATAACATACTGTATGCAGTAACTCACATCAGAGCAACCCATATGCTACTGTTAATGTGCCAACTGACACATGTTAAGCCACAAACATAAGAAAGGATTGGATTTCAACTGCATTTTTTGTATTTCAGTTATTCCTCGGGTCCATTATTTTTATTCACCATTATCTTCTCTCCTCTCTCCAGACAGACTGTTCTCCCTAATACATCTTCCACTGCCCTACCAGATTTCCTGCTAGGTAGAGACTGCCCCGGAGACAAAGGGACTAACATAAGCACATAGGCCGGGAAGCACAGAAATAGCACACCCCGCAATAATCTAGGTCACTTAATAGCCTACTTTCAGGGTTCTCAGTGAACCCTGTACCCACTCCTGCTAGGCAAAGAGAAACCCTGAGAAGAAGTGGGTGGATGAGTAGACAGCCAGCCATCCCAAGTGTCAGATCTGACTCCTCGGGAGAGATGCGTCGAGGATGCTCTGACAGAATGTGTCTGAGCTGGAGGCAAATGTTTCTGTATTACATTCATGACACAAGAGTTCTGCCACCTTGCAATATGTGCGCGCTGTTGCTGCTTGATGGTAATAACTGGATTTTTCCAGGGAGTCGGTGAGAGCACCCCAATGCTGTTACAATAATTAGGTCCCAAGATTTCTTGAGCTAGGATAATCCCCCAGAAATCGGTACGTTTTACATTAGGCAAGTCAGGAGCAACTGTGGGAGTCTTGGAGCATAAATGTGCCCCGTGTAGTAGGGCACATCTATCTGCTTCTCACCTTCCAGGTTTGTCAAGGTGTGATACCCAGCAATCAGAAGATATGACAAAGGACCAAACTGCCACCAGCTTCAGTTCTTCTCCCCAGCGAACCAAACCCATAAATTTGCATGGGGTTAGTACCAACAATTTTGTGAAGGATGCAATTTCATTATGTAAGCAGGAGGGTTTAAAATAGGAAAACCAAAAAGAAGACAAGAGCACATGTCATCATGCAGATTTAAGCCACAAACTTTCAGTTATCTTATCAGATAAATACTACTTAGGGAAGCAACTAATGTATTTTATGTAGGGCGGCTACTGAAGAGGATCTGACAGAGAATTAAGTGATAGATTCCGCAAGTATTTGGCAATGCATCAATAACGTACTGGAGAAAACAGACTCCTGAGTATCTTCTTGATTAAAGGAAAGCAGCTGCTGGAATCTCAGGACTTGAAAAAGTGGCTAAATGTGACATGTGAGAAACCAGAATTTATCTCCCTGCTAGAGCTGACCTAGTGTGAATTGTGAAATGAAGGAAAGAATAGCTGGCCTGTGTTTAAGGTAGGAGGTGAGACCACACAGTAAAAATGTCTTCCAGTGCATGGGTAGAGAGACCGTGATGCACATAACCCCAGCCTTTACATCAACATATTCCTATGGATTATTTGCATCCTCTTTCTTTCTTTCTCTGTCCTTTCGGCCTGTGTGGGAAATGCTGTGTAACTCACAGCGGCATGTGCTGCGAAAGCTAATAATACCCTGGAGATGATGGAAATAGCATCCTTGAGGTAAGAGCTTGCACTTTAATTTCAGCACAGAGAAATCTTATGGGATTCCCTTATTCAGAGTTATATACCTCACTCTTTTCTAGAAACTTCAAAGTCTTTTATGTTAAAGAACTCTTTCATCATGTCCTCAGACTGGCTTAATTAAATTTAGGAGACTACTGCATTTTTATAAAATAAGCAGAAAAGTGCCTGCCATTTAAGCAGAGTCCTATATATAATTTTATTTTTAATATTACTCCAACTTCTTTTATGTCAAAAATGCATATAAGATTTGGATGTGATTGCAGAGCCTAAACCCAAAGAGATTAGGCATGTTGATAGCCCTGCTCATGAAAGTCTGCAGGATCCAGGCATTTAAGACAGTTCTAAATATAAGACAGAGGGCTATCCATTAATACTAATTTTAGTTTGATAAAAATATCTCCCCAAACTCTCTTTCTAATCAGTAAAGAGGGAGGTACTCCCCTTAAGCCTCTTCATTAGACCTGTGGTCCACAGACCTGCCCAACTTGGGGTCCAGGACATCCTGTCTGGCCATTTCCATAAGGGAAACAAAGCAGGGAATAGCTGCTGAGCAATGTAGATCTTGCAGAAGTATTTGGAATAGGCTAGCGTGAATCCTCTCCACAGTATGTTAACACAATGCCTGGTTTTTATGTCTAAAGAATGTGTCTGTGGAGGTGGGGCAGGAGTCACCACACACAGTAAATATTTGAAGTTCAGTAGTCTAAGTTCAGTGGTTGACAGAGAGTGTGATGGACATGAGAAGAGCCATGCTGTGTCCATCTCAATAAATATTCTGCACTGAGCAGTGACCAAAATTTCTTGTGGGAAGCCTATAAGAGCAAGAGAGGCAGGTACTGAGACATGCCCCTCTAACAGTCACCCAGCCTCCAGCAATTTGCAACTCAGTGATCTTCTGAGCCAAAGGTGGTATCTTGGAGTCTTCAGTGGATTTTTTTCCTCTATGATTTTGTCCAGTTTCTTCTTAAGCCTGCATAAACTTTCAGCCTCCTGTGGCAGACCATCTCTAGCTAAACCACATGCTATGACAAGGTGGAGAATCTTCTTTCATGTATTTTTGACCTGCCATGTAACAGTGTAGTCTTGTTTCAAAAGAGACTATAAACAATCCATCCATATTCACCCTGTCTACACCATTCTTTTTTTTTTTTTTCTTACTCTTGTAATCTCCCTTTCTTTTCCAGGCAGAAGGGTCCTATTCTACTTTGTCATTCCTGTCATGAAGTACATAAATCTACAAGTTAGATGAAAATTAAATTTTTTGTTCATGAAATGCTAGAATGGGTAGATGGACAGAAAGGCTCAAGCACAAGTAGGAACACACAGGGAACCAGGAAAATTGCTAGGTGTCGGCATATGTGTTACTTCCACTTCTAGCCTGTGGATCTCCCAGGGCAAGGCACAGGTCCTGCCTACATCCCTCTGGTAATTCTCTTGGTCTGCTCACATCCCTCTACTATAAATACTTTTATAGTATTTACTATAAAAGGTAAACCCTCATGTTTTCCACTCACCCTATTTTCTCTTCAGAGCTGTAGAAAACCTGGTAACAAGAGACATCTTTCACACTCTAGTAGCTGTAGTGGGAAACCCTTGCTTCTCCTAAACCATGGCTTCTTCCTGGCTTCTTTTGTACAGGACATAAACTGGGAAATTTCTTGCAGATTACCCTGCCCCTCCCAAAGGCTTAAACTGATCAGGGAAGAACTCTTGCTCTTACAGCAAATTATGATTACGGCGGTGAATGTGAGTATAGTGCCTTTGAGTTCACACATGTGCACTGGTCTTGTGGCACTGCTTCCACCTGCGAGGAAGGCTGGGAGAGACAGGCATACCAGGACACTGCTGACACATCTGTTTGCTTGGTTAGTACTCTCAGGAAGGTATAGCTGCCTGGGAGGCTAGATCTTTATGACAGAATCACAGAATCACTGAGATTGGAAAAGGACCCTTAAGACCAACAAGACCAAACATCAGCCCAACACTGCCAGCTCCACCACTAAACCATGTCCCTAAGTGCCACAGCTACACATCTTTTAAATACCTCTAGGGATGGTGATCCAACCACTTCCCTGAGCAGCCCCTTCCAATGCATGACAACCCTAGATGACTCCTCCTGAAAGTGATTTTGGCTAGACAGTATCACAATCATTGCGTACATGAATGTCATCAAGACACCTTGAGCCCCATCCTATCGTACTACTTTTTCAGCTTGCACTAAAACTAATAAAGAGAGCAGCATAATGACTGAATTTAAAGTTTTGTCTTTAAAGTGACTTTAAAGCTTAATGCTGCCTTATCACACCTGGGGGTGTTACAGGTGGAGTGGGGTCCAATATACTGAAATGCTAGTGTTTCCTTAAAAATAGATTGCATTCCTGGTAAACTTTCACTGCCCCGTGTTATCTGGAGCCGAAGTTGAATAAGCGAGTCAGAGATTTCACTTCCATGACTTCAAGCAGTAGAACTAAGATGTTCGCTCTTGTCCTCCCCCCATTCAAGTACAAATGCAGTCTTTGCAAAGCACTTCTTTCATTTAGCTATACCCAGTTGGTACTTGTTGCCAAATGGAATGTGGATTTGCCTCAGAGAAGATCACTCATGACTAATGAAATGGCAATTAGTTTATGCAACTTATTAGCATTAGTGTTTATTTTACTTTACAATATTACCTAAAAGCATCTCCAAGATATTTAAACTGCGGCATTATCTGTTCAATGCTGTCTTTTAAATAAATAGTCCTACTAAATATAAAAAGCTGGCATTTGTACTGCATGCACCTATGTTATCATCGTTGCAAAGCAGATGCAGAATGTAAGGCGACTTGAACAATCAGCACTGTAATTTGCACAGTAACATTGTTTTAGATCTAATTAGTGCTTATGCAGATCCCTTACAAAAATGTGAAAACCGCACCAGGATGTAATTGTTAATGAATTTAGTGCAAAGCACATCTGCATAAATTCCATTTCAGCAAGAAAAAAACCCCAACCTCTAAGTTCAACTGCTATTTGCTCAAGAGCCAAAACACTGTGAATTGTGCCCACTATGTTTTAGCCTTGCTCTGCTGGCTTTGATATTTCAAATAAATACTACGAAGTTAAAGCCTCCAGCTGCAGACCAACCCATCTGTAGATGTTTGTTATATTTGGCAGTATTCAAAGATGATTTGCCTTCCTGCTGAAAAATAAAATAAAAAAAAGAGGTTCTCTCAGCAAAAAACCAAAATTGAAATACTTATCAGCCAAAAACTAAAGTTTAAAAATATTCTGTGTGGGTCAAGTGACAGAACTTTTGGAACAGCAGGCATGCATGTATACTGTGCCTACAGTTTGAACTCTGTACCTTGCTTCATGTGTATGCGTAAGTCCATCTGTAGTAACTTCTTTCTGAACTGCAGAACATATTCATGGCTAACAAGGAGTGCCACTAAAGGATGCAGGTAACTGATCTTAAAAGTCATGACACAGCTACCTTAGAAACAACTCATCTGCCCTTCAAGGATAGCATCAAGATCTATTCCACCACCTTTGTTTCTTCAGAGATGCTTACTGAGGTTTAGGCCAGGCTCTGGAGTTGGTCTTCCAACAAAGAACTGGGCTCATGAGCTTTTTGTACCAGCATTAGAAATCTCACTCAAGAGTTTGAAGTTTGTCAGGACTGAGTTTCAAGATGAAAATATTTTTTGCTGGGTCTTGGCTTTATGTGTGGCCTTTATATGCAAATATAACTCAAGGTGAACCTCGCAGGCACCAAGCCTTCAGTAAACTCATGTATTGGCTTTTTTTATGGAAGCCTTAGATACATGGTTTTCCTTCCCAAATAGAGCAAGGGTGATTTTTACAAGACCACAATTGTTCTGAAAGGCATTAGCCCATAAGGAGGTTAGGGGAACATCAGAGTGGGAGTCCGGAACACCCGAAACAACAATCCTGCCTGTCTTCCTACCCTGGCCTACCAGAAAAATATCTTCTCACAAGCTCAGGTCACTCAGAACGAGTGAGTGACCCAAATCAGAAGTTACAGTGCGTGATATTGGAGATATTGGAGAGGTCTTACATATCAGCACATTGATATCAACACAACAGACGCATACTTGAAAAAAAAATTATGTCTTGTTCTTTTTTTTTTTTTTTTGTAATGTTGGTTTTTACCCCAAATATGGCACTCACAGTTAGGCTCAGACCCTTTTCCCTTTTTTATCATTATTTGAAACACTTTTCATCTCTGTACTTTTTTTTTTAAAAAAAGTATCATTTTATTTTTGCTTCCATGAAGATTGGCTGTGCCTTTTTTCTAAGAAATCAGAATGGATTCATGAAAGAGGTGACAGAGCAATTCAGAGAGCTGTCTCTTACTTCAGGCCCTGTCAGAAACTTCCTATGGGTGATTAAATCAGGCAACAAATTTAACCTTCCGCACTTAATTCTCCATTTCTGAACAGGAGAAACGATAGCACCAGTTATGTCATTGAGGCATTCATGATGAATGACTGTGTTACAAGATGCTGAGTCATTCGAATATCATCTGATGCACCTACATAAAAATCTTAATGTAATCAAGATTCTTGCATTAAAATGGATAGCTTCACAAGTTAATAGATGAATCTAGTGAAAACCTCCAGAAGATTGCTATCCATAAATTTGTTAAAAGGAGATTAGTAAGATACATCCTGGCCAGCAGGCTTCAGGTTTCCTTTGGTCAGCAAGAACACGTGCTCAGTGCCTGAGGCCCACAGCCCTTTAAATGTCAGATGATCCCATGCCAGTGGCAGCTGCTGTGTCAGCCCATAGAGCCCGAACCAGTGCTCCCAGACTGCTGGCCATGGGTGTTCCTGCTCCAGCTTTGACAGCCCGAGGGAGCAACAGGAGAGGAGCAAGAGAGGACCATAGCAGACCTACATGTGATGGAACTGCAGGGGGACACCTAGCAGACAGTGAGGCCCCAACAGCACAGTGGCTTGGTTGCATTTCTCCATAAACTTATGCACCATTTCTTAAAGAAAACTCCTGTCTGAGCTCTGGACAAAGAACTCAAAGAGAAGATCTCCTAGTGTATGCTTTTCAGTTTGAACCAACAAACAACCATTTAAACCATGCTTTTAATCTCCACCTCTTTTTCCCTATTCTCTAGCAGAACTCAACATTTCTGTGAGCAAAATTTCCCTGTCTATCAAGAGGTTACTAGTGAGGTTTTCAAAATTACAAGTTAGGTGGCACTGGTTTGTTTTGGGCTTCTTTTTGACATGATATTCACAAACATGGGGATTCACAGTCCCTTAGGGGACTGAGGGAAAGAGAAAGACTGGTAGACAGTAGAACGTGATTGATGGCAGAAGTGGAGATGAGGATGTTGAACAGAAGGAGGTGAGAGGGAGGTGTGGAGGACAGAGAGAAGTAGGTGTCATTAAAAGGAAATGAGGAGACAAAGAAAAGAGTAGACGTGTGTGAACTGCACAGTAAGCTTCCTTTCCAAGAGCTCAAATCTCAGCAGTTATTTTAGTTTTCTGTTTTGTGAGGAAAACTGACATTACACAAAGATGAAGGGACAGAAATTAATGGAATGCAACTGCTTTGTACACAGTTATGGTGGCACTGAGTTTGGGTCATTTGGAAACAGTTTCCATTCAGAAACTGGAAAGATAGATGTTGTGGACACCCAATATAAACTTTCTCTAATGGCTGATAATATTAATATCTTCTGGTTTTTTTAATAGATCTTCAAGTAATTCACAGTTTCCAGCATCCAAAGCCTTTTTTTACATGCTGAGAAAGGAGAAGGCACATTACTAGCTGGAGTAATGGGAGTCAGCAATGAAACCAGTTCTTCTTCTCCTGACCTGTTTTCCCATCACTGGCCTGACCCTTGGACATGCCACCAGAAACAGATCTGCCCACTTAAGTAGCAATTAATGCTTCTATATTTTGTTTATTTGTTGGTTGGTTTTTGGTTTTTGGATTTTTGTCTTTGTTTGTTTGTTTGTTTTTTGCTTTGGTTTTTTTTTGTTTATGTTTCAGGCATTTCTCTATGATCTTCATCTGTTGCTGGTGATGATCATGTGTACCTGCCTTTTTTGAAAACTAGTCCTCCAAGCAGTTGCTCATGGAACTTGAGCAGCCATGGGAATTGCAGCTTGCTGCTGGTTTGGACCTAGGAGAAGCCAAAATGGGAATCCTGAGTAATCCCAGGAGAGGGAAAGTGTCTCCTCCATCAGCACATCGGCTGAAACCTGGCATATGGGCAGGACAAGCAGACGTTTTCTTCCTTGCTCTGAGAGCCCTTTTCATGTAAACTGTGCAGAATAAAAAATTCAGCTGTTCCCTTTTCCCACAGGTTAGCATGGATAATAAAGACACTTCGCTCTTTGCTTTCAGATATTTTTCTAAACTATTTTGATCCTTGAAACATTTATACTAACAAAGAAATTCCACTGCCTCCTTGTCTCCCTCCCTCCCACCCCCACCCCAATAACTTGCTCTGTCTTGAAACTCTGACTTGATTTTTGGCATATATTTGCATACATTAGAAACGGAGAGAGGATTAAAGTTTAAGAGGAAATTGTGGCTAGTGTGAAAGGGGAACAAAAGGACATCTGTGAAGTAGCCCACAACTGGCAAGGAAAGCTATTCCACCTCCAGCACCAGCTGCAGGGGAAGTGGTGCCCACTGCCCCAACAAGACTTTCTTTGTTTTGCTGCAAAAACTGGGAGTGGTGGCTTTTAAAGTGACACAATTTGAGGTGAGTAGCTTCCCTTTTCCCTGCTCTATTCTGATATCATATGGCAACAGATGTTTCTAAGCAAATAATTTCTCCCAAGATTACCCCAACAAAATCCAAATCAACAAAATCCAAATCCAGAGGGAGTACAGATTTATGGTGCTGGGTCTCTCTGCACCCACAGGCAGGCATGCAGGAGTTGCTGCTGTAAATTTCTCCAGGGCTCACCAGCCCTCCTAAACCTGCCACTTCCTCCCAAGGCAGAGGAGGACATTTTCCAGCACTGCTCGGTCCCGCAGCAGCAGCAGAAGGAGCTGGGGACTGTGTGGAGGATGTGGCAGATGGGGGAAAGTGATGTGGGACAGGAAGCAAGCTGGAGCTGAAGGGAAAGCTTGAGAGTAAAAGAAGAGGAGGACAAAAAGATGCAAACAGGAAGAAGAAATGTGTGCAAAGCTGGCTTTCAGTAAGGTAAAAGAGAACTGAGCTTCTGAGGAGGTGGAAAGTCAGAGAGGAAAGAGATGGGGAAACACAGGAATGTGAACATTATCCCACCCATTTGGGGGAGACACTTCTCAATTCTGAAATGGTGGAAGCACTCTGGATGCATTTGAAATAGCCTTTTAATACTCAGTTAAAACTATACTCCAAAACCTTGCTTACCTTCTGCTCGCAGATCCTCTGGAAGGTGTAATGTGTTCATCCTCTTGCTGGGGACACTAAAGAGAGAGGTGTCTGGAATCAGACTTGTCAAATCTCTCTCCTAACATTTAGTTTTCTCAAGGGTTTAGAGTGCTGCAGCCAGTCCTCCATTAACATTCCCTGAAAATATGGGGTTTTTTGCCATGAATCTGCAAGGTATTGAGATCTGAAGCTTATGTGTTTCCTTCCTGGGTGTACAAACTTGGACTGCTTGGCTCCGTTTCCCCTTCTGCCTTAGCCACTTTGCTGTTCTGTTCTCCCCTGGCTACCTTCCTGCTTGAGGGCCACTGAAGATTGTAAGGTCAAAAGGAGTCCTGGGGTTTTTCCCCATGTGAGATTAATGTTCATATAGTGGTGACAACCTCCCTGTGTGTGCCCAGCCCACACAGTTTGTATGCTGTGATGACTGTGTCCCAGACAGACTCATCCACACCACTTCTATCAGGCTGGCAGAGTCCTCCCTGCCTTCCACCATCATTAAGCTTTAATTAAAACATAAAAGTGGCTCAAACCACCAGCTTTAAATGACTTTCATGAAAAAAACAATCAGCCAGACACCAAAATACCCTGCATGGGCTTTCTTTTGAACATGTGAAACTAAAAGTCTCTGGAAATCCTTGTGTCTGATTTGATTTTCTGTAAATCACTCAGTTACTGCCGGGTCCCTTCTTTCCTTGTGCACACTTGGATGATGAGAAGAGGTGATCTAAGTTTACAGTATGCACAGGAGTGGCAGAGCTGAGCTTTTTCAAAAGTTTGGGGTTTTTTGTTACTTAGTTTTTCAATTTGTTCCATTTAAAGAGGGTGGGATCTCTTCATAAAGATAAGAATTATGCCTGGAAGTACTGACTAATACGAGTACTAACTGCTCAGCTCAAGGTCAGGTAGTTTTTAGGTGACATGTAATAAGGAGACATGGGGAAGGTTTAGAAAAAAACACTACTTTTGCACAAGATTTTGAAGGGAAATTATTTTAATTCTTTAAATTGTAAGCTAATTTTTGCAGTTTTTGGCAACCCGTCTTTAGATGGATTCATTTCTAGTTGGGAAAGTCCTGATTCCCAGTCTGTGAGGGGAACATTAAGTGCTGAGCGCCACTGAGAGGTTTACATCTCTCCCTATCATTGTCTTCATAAGCTGCTACATGGAATCTTCTGATGCAACCTGACTAATAACATGGATATAAAAAACTCTTGTAGTCATCCCTACTGGTAAAACATACCTGATAACATTAAAAAAGGTGATCTTATTGTTAGCAGTCTGAAAAATTGTGTAGAATATGAAAGAAGAGATCATCTTTTTCCCTGCCTCTCACTAGATGAAATAAGCTGACTTTTATTTTGGCCTCTTCTGGCTCCCATGTCTTTGTGGATACCACCAATCAGGCAGACCAAATCTCCTTCCTTCTCCCTGTGTTGGCTTCCAGTCACTGTGGAACAGGCTGTGTGTATTTCACAGTCAGAACTGGGCATCACATGTAGAGTTTGAGGGTTAGTGGTGGTATAGCTGCTAAACAAAAGGGAAAACCACCTGCGTTCATGAAAGCTGTCACTCTTCACAACTTGATCCTACAAAAACCAGGAAAAAATATGTTCATTGCTAAAATGGTAGCACAACTATATCAGCAAAAGAAACAGAACTCAAGTACAAGAGGGTGCCATTTTTTCCTAGCAGTTTCAAGGCAAAGCTGTCCTAAAAGATGGTATGGAGAGCAGCCAAATAGTGCTGAACTGAGGGACTCATTCTGAAGTTCAGAGGAGACACTTAGTCTGAGAGGAGGTTCATCTCAGATTGACTGGACCTGAGTCACAGAAGAACAAAGTGACTTGTAACAGAATAGCTTATTTAAGTCAGAAAGGATCTACAACAATCATCCAGTCCACCTCCCTGGTCAATTCAGGGCAAGTGAATGAGTTGTTAATGTATTTTTAATTTTTTTT
>VXBC01001247.1:296631-343220 GCA_013399945.1 Ploceus nigricollis | reverse complement strand
TTTTTTTTTTTTTTTTGGTCACACACTTATGTAGCTGTTAGATATTAGCACATTTTCTTCATCATGGCACAAAGATTTTGCCTTTATGCTTACTGTCTGATTGAAAAATGAGATAATAATAAAAATGGAAGCATAAATTTCAAATAATTGAAAATATTGTAACTTTTTCTCTATTTTCACAAGAATGAGCTCTACAGTAAGCACATTTCCATGCGGCTGTTCACTGTTCCAGCATTATTCTGTGACCTTTTTTGAAAGTACACAATCTAGTGCTGATTCAGGACAACATTTCGTGCCATGTCAGCCCATCATTGGCAGGAGAAAGAAAAGAAAGGATCCAACCCAGATGTTTCTCAGAATGTTCTGATAAACTCAAGATTTTAATGGCATTTGCTACAATAGAAAAATAATTAAAAGAGGGGGAGAAAAAGGCGGGTGGGAATGCTGGGCAGTCATGCAGAGGTGATCACTAAATGTCCTTTATGTACCCAATTTGTTCTTGATACTTAAGGACACTGTGGTGCTTGTACATGAACTGGAGCCACTTGTCACTAGAAAGACTGCCAGGATTAAATCAGTAAGAAATTGTTTATTCAGCCTGTTCAAACAAAAAATGAATTGTTTTGATGAATGAGATTTTTTTTAATGAATTAGCACATGACATGCCAGTAGTTTTTAAATGTAAAGCACTGAGGCGGGTTTTTTTCCTTTCATTCTGACATAACTGCCCTAAAATAACTGAAGTACCAGGGCTCCAACAGCGGCACATTACGTTATGTATTGCAAAGGACATAGTTGCCACTGTAGGTAGACAAACACTACTTTAAAAATTCCAAACAAACAAACAAAAAAAAAGCAGAGAAAAAACCCCACCCCCTTCGTACATTGCGTATGTTCTGTAGTAGCTTTGATAAAATTGTCTTCATTTTCTACAACAAAAACCATTCAGTGTATCAGTTAAATGTACTTTCAGTGATGATTAATATTTCTAAGTCCCTCTAAGAAGGATTATTAACTTTGGGCAAAACTCTTCAGCGACTTTTGAGAGAGGTCTTAATAATGGTGATAATTTGCATGTACTGAACTAAGCACTAACCTTCCCTACGCTTTTCAGATGAGAACTTCCCTTTGTGGAAAGCTGTGTGCCTCTTCTGAAGTTGAGCTTACCAAAGTGGGGATATGACAGCCACACATTCACCTTGCCAAGGGTTGGAAGTATCACCAGTCCTTGCTGGTTTACTTTCATCATCCATGAGGGGTAAGTTAAACTACACTTTTTGAGTAAAAAAGCCCCAACCAAACCAAGCAACTCAAAATCATACATAGGTTCACCTTGTCTATGTGAGTGCAATATTTCAGCTTCAGTTATTATTTTTAAGAATGAGATGACCCATAATTACTACATTGATACATTTCCCCTGTTAGAACTTCCATGTCATTGGCATAAACTAGTTTATGCACTGCTCACATTCAGGAATGTAAAGGTTCACCTTGGAAGAAATGTGTGACATCAGCCAAGGTGAGGTCATGCCCATCGAAACTGTGACACTGTACCCATTCTGGCTGGAAGGGGCATGGTGTCTAGGCAATCCCTCGGTTATAATTAGCAAATTAAACTTGCTCCATGCTCAAGGCAGAGAATCTGGCATGGAAAATCTCCAAAAGCTTTTTCAACCCATTCCAAATTGGCATAATTTGCCAATAATTAAGACAATTGGGGTGTTATATTTGGAAAGGTTGCTAAAAATAGGTTACCTTATTTAAGAAACGCCTCCTCCCCTGGTAACTTTTGGAGATACATCTGGCTGAAAGAAGGGAGAATTCACTGGTACACTTGGAAAACAAGTAGCCAAAATCTAAATTATGGTTCAGAAACCATGCTGCTAAGTCCATTTTATTTTAAAGTTTTCTCGACCCCTTGGTCTTAAGAATAAACATGACAGAAATAAAATAGATACATATATAAAAGAAATAACAAATAGAGAAATATATACTGGTTGTCTCTCCTGCTGTGTTGATTCCTTTCTGTTGAAGCTATCTTTTGATGAAGCAGAACATTTACAATCTGCTTTGATCAAATGCCACAACCTGCAGGAGTGCTTCCAGAGTACCCAACTTCCTCATCTGGTTCCCTGAAGTAACATGCCCTTCCATAACTGGTGGTTGTTCCTGGCAAGGCCTTCCTGCATATTGCTGATCAACAGTCTTGTTAATTAAGACAGCAAACTGAAGCTCCACATTTTAGCCATATTTAGAAAATCTCAGGAAACTTTGCATAATCTCCACACCTTGACAGATTTGTCCCTGTTAGCATTTGGATTACATTTCTTTGGTTAATCTTTTAAGACAGTAATAATTAATATTTACACAGCTTTCACATGAGGACTTGGATTTACCTTATAGTCTTCATGTGTTTACTGCATCTTGTGCCTATAGATAGAGCAGATGGCTCAGTATTGGTGATTTGACTTTACTGGTGGTGGAATGGGTATGGAAAAGGCTTAGAAAATGTAACCAAACTTGGGGTGCAAATCAGTTACAATGCTGGTACAGGAACAATTCTCCAAACAGCAGCCCCAAAAGATGAATAGTACTCTTGTAAATCTGCCTTCATGCCTTCTTAAAATATTAAGGGCAAGAAAGTATTCTGACATAGGAATAAATAAATGGTAATGCTGACCCCCTGGTGTGCTGTTTTCTGGTACCCTGAATCATTTGGAATAAGAGTGTGGTCAGTGAATTGGCCTCAGTGGAATTGTTCACGGGGAAAATACTAACAGGAAGGAGGGAGGGGGTCTGAAGGTTGCTGTGTAAACAATGTGGTTTTGCACTTAGATTATTCAGGTTTAGCCATTCTTATCTGTCCCTACTGCATCCCCATCCCCATCTCTCTGAGTTTCTAACTGCTTGAAATTGAAGTTCATGGACCTAGCAAGGTATTAAGGCTGCTCGCTAGCTCCTTGGTGACAACCATTTTGTTCCCTTGTCTGCAGCTGATGCTACTTTTTATTTGTGTGCAATTTATGCTCCTTACCCCACTTTTTAAACAGAGAAGTATCTGTGCTCTTATCACAGAGACAGTTGCCCCATCCCTACCAGAACTTCACAGCCTTTAGTGAAACCTTTCCAAGCCTGATTTCCGTTATGCATGAAGTGCAGATGTTGGCCCTGCTGAAGTCAAGCCCGGCATGGTGACACACCAGGAAAGGCCATACACTCTAGCAGAGGAGACACAGGGTACCTACGTAGTGGCCCTCAGTGAAGGAGGTTTTCCTTTCTATCCTTGAGCTCACAGTGATGGGGCAAGCCTGAAAAGCGGCAGTCAGGAGAAAGCTACAAGACCCTGTACAAAATACTGTCCAGTTGTTCTATTTTCCATCATACAACAATTAACATTCTCACCTTCACAGTGTTACACTGATCATGAATACTCGATGTCATTCTTGTTTTTAATGACTCTGCTCCCTTAAACCTTTGGAAAGGTACGTACACACACACACACACAGAGATGTATCTGTCTCTTACAAGAGTTTCTGCTAAGATTCCCCATCAGCTAAAAAAATTTTAGAGCTACCACCAACTGTACCAATGAATCAAAATGTACAATGGGTTTTCTACAGAGTTTGGAGCACTCCTTCATAAGTGATGTGAAGAAGTAGCTGACAGCATTAGGGGTAGGGTAGGTGTAATTAAAAAAAAGATCTTTTTGAGTGTTAAGGGAAGGTTGAAGAACCATATAAGTCTAGAGAAAAATGAGTAACTACGGGAAATTTTAAGGACAAAAGGAAATAATCAAGCAAAGCTGAGGAGCAGATGGAATGGGGGAAAGAGGAAGAAGAGGGTTATAATACTGCACTGTAATTTAATTTTTCTTCCCAAGAAGAGCACATCTTGTATTCTCTGTGAGCTGAACTTCTTGAGTGTCACCTTAAAATGTAACCACTTCTCCCACCCCTTCCTTGTGTCAGAGAATCTGCCATTTAAACAGCCAAACTAAAATCTTTCTCCAAACAGTTCTGCTTCTGTTTGACCTAAAAAGTCTACATTATTCTAAGGGTAATCCCTGGAGGAGGATTTAAAACAGCAGCAGCATGGGGCAGTCTCCAAGGAAGGTATAAGGAACCTCAGCATTCCCAATAAGCAGATTCCTTGCCTCTTCGCTGTTATCCATTGTGGCCTTTTCTGGATTTCATGCTGTGAATATTGGCTTTCATAACACTTCCTTACCTGTATAACAAATATCAGTTTACTTTTGCATAAACCAATCTCATATAGACTGACTTATCTTCCACTTAAGTTTGTTTTATTTGGATTTCAGGTCTTCCTACTGACCTTGCTAGGATGGTTTAATGATGACTGGTAACTTGCAGGGCTGACGTGGTATTGAGCAACAACTCTGCTTTCACAGCTTTGTCAAAGTGGAGTGACCAAGTAAAGTGAATTGCCTTTTACCAGGGATCAACCCCAGCTCAGGGTGACAGGGTTCAGCTCCTGTGAGCATTACCTCATTTCTTCCCATCTGTCCAACCACAGACGGAATACCCAATAGTATCTAAAATAAATAATTCCTGAGTAGCGAAACTCCATGTAGACAGAGGCATCCCTACTGACAGAAAAGGTTGGGGTGGAACGGAGAGGATGCCCACTTCTCTGCTTCCTCTTCTTCTTCATCAGTGTGTGCTGAAGCCAGTGAGATTCCTCCAGCTTTGAACCAGTATATCTAAGAACAAAATCTGGTTCTGCACTTGGCAGAAGCACAGATACAGAAACATGATGCTCAGCCAGATCTGCAAATAAAGATCTGCTAGATTAAAGGGCAGATATACAGTAGATGTTTTGCTTTCCTGGTAGCCTGGAGAGAACCACCCAGACTTCTAACTTGTGTACGTATACTTTCAAAAGGGCAAAAATATTGCTTTCATAAATTAATTTCACACATTTGCAGAGATAAAAATAATCACTGTGACATTTTGTTTGTCTTCCTTTTTTCCTGTATGCAAGCAGCCAACTCTCAATTACTTACAGCCCTAAATTCGTTCCGCTCAATTGTGAAAAGCCCCCGCAATATTCAACAGGAGGAGAAGAATTCTGATCTGTGGAAAGTCATCATGTTTGCAGAGAAAGCAAATTTCCTCCTCTCCCGATATGCTGTATATATCAGCCAAAACAAGACTCTCATACCGAGTGCCAACTGGTATGAATTCCGACCATTTTATGTATTATATATTAATGTTATAAAAATATGCACCCCGATTTTTTATAACAAGAGAATTTGTTGTGGCAATATCTGACACCACTTCTGAACTGACGTAGATGTGACAGCCTAATAAAAACTTGCCTGCCAGCATGATAGCATTGGTTGTAGATACTGAATTGCCTCGACAATTCATGGGGTTCTGTACTGGCTTTTCTTTGGTAACAACCATATCAGACTTGCTGAGCTTTTCTCCAGCTACTTACTACACTCTAGGTTCAACCAGGTCTAAAGAAGATTAAAGTTTGATTATGTTTCTTCTTATATATTACAAGTAACAAAACTGTGCAGACACTAGTTTGTTAATTTTTTTTGCTGATGCCTGGGGTGTGACTGCTCTGGATACTTCAGCTGGTTCAGAGAAGACCCTTTCTTTTCTCTATGAAATCTCATTGACATTTTCCTCCATGAGGGCAGATGTCTCAGGGGAGACTTCTCTTGTGGTTTCAGCGTGTGATGAAGGAAAGCATTACATAAACTCAGTGAGGGCTCTGGAGATCCTGTGTGTACATCTGTGGAATATACACAGACTGCAATGAAAATCTGGGATCAGCGCACAGGTTTTAGTCAGGTTTGCTGAATAGAGAGCCAGGATACAGCAGTGGATGTGATTACCTGCAGAATCTGGGAAGAAAGCTCCTGTTTTGTGAAAAATCACTGGGAAAAATTACAGGCAGGGACGACAGGAGAGTGCAAGTGTTATTTAACACCAAATGCCTCTTTGGTGCCATCCTTGCCTCCTGGTGTCCAAGTATGTAAGAACGTAGTAGAAACTTTGGCTGATAAGGTATCTGAAGATATAAAATCACATAATTATGTATTTTTGCATGCAAATTCAGTGGGTCCTGCCTTATGGTGGTGCAAATCAAGACTGCTGCCTAGACAGTGGATGTAAGTGCATGTCCTGCACTGCAAGCGATTGATGCACCTCAGGCATGAGCAGAAGAATGAGACACTTGCATAATGAAGGCAGCCTTGTCCTTCCAGCCTCACAAATTGTATCTCCAAGACCAGCAAACCTAGTGGTTGGCTATGACAGAAGTAAATTAGATGTTCTATTTACATAATTACCAAAAGGTATGACAAAACTGAGCCCTACTGTCTCTGCTCATAGTGAAAGCTGGTAAGAATAGCTCAGCTGGACAGGGAAGGTTTGCATGGCTTCAGACTGCAGGTGCAAATTTTTCCTTGGGCCCACTGGAAGAGTCACAAATGCCTTTTAAATTTCCCGGTCAGCAGTAACAGGAAGCCCTGAGTGCAGCAAGGCATCCCCGGGGCCGGGGCGATGCGGGCGGCCAGCTGCTGGCAGGGATTAGGAGGATCTGCCCCTGCCAGGTGCGGGTGTCCTGCTCCTTAACCAAACATTTTTATGTGCTGATCGCCTCCCACGTAGGAGACAGCTGTTCCTTCTCCTTCTTATCCAAATGCTTGCTTCCCCTTAACCTCTGGTTTCTTAAGCTGCCGGCTTCTGGGTCATGGTCCTGTGAAGTAGATAGCTGTCTCCTTGATTGGTCAATCTCACTGACTTCAAAGGGTAACCCTGCAAAAACTGGTGGAAAACACATTTTTTGTTAGCAAGCTTCTTCTTCTGGTTTTGCCCTTTCAGTTTCCTCTTCCTTTCTGTTTCCTCCTTTCTTTTACCCTCCTCTCTCCACTTGTCTTCCCTCTCCCTCAAAACAGGGGTGATTTCCAGCTGTTTTCTCTCAGAGCAGGGAAGGCTTCCCCCTAGATTCTCCTGTTAGATTTGAGATCACCTCAGTGCCCCCTTTTTTTTAACCTCTACCTTCCAGAAAATCTACCATTTAATGCTGGTTACAAAATCATCATATCTACAGGAGACGAGTGGTACCATTTTCTAATACTGACAGAGTGTGGAACTCATTTCCCCTTTAGCAGCATTCTTTCAGTATGGCAGTTAGTATTGTTAATAGTAACTGTGAAACACACATTGCAGAAATATTTGACCCTGAATCGGGACGCCACTTTTAAGCTTGAATTGCTTAAAAGTGCATGAACACTTGAAAACGTAAGTTAGAAGCAACTCTGAAGCAGAATGGCTTCAAAAATGCTTCAAGGAGACGATTCTAATAATTTACAGACTGACTGAACAACAGCTGCTTTTAAAGAAGCATTGCAGGTGAAACAACAAAGAATAGAGAAACCCGCTGGAAGGCAGTGAAGCCTGATGTGTAGTGCTTCAGCACTGAGGTTTTGTGGCTGAAGAGCTGAATCAAACATAATTCAGCTATACCAGTGCCAGAAATCTCAATAAATTGTGCTTCATCCAAAATCCTGGTGTGCTGGGTACCAGAAAGTGAAGAAAACAATATCCCAGTGAGACAAAACAAGCATCATCAGTTTTTATCATGATCTGCATTGCCATTTATAACAGCAAGAGCATTTTTTCATTGGAGAAGGTTGTTCTTCAGGGCCAGGGAAGAGAGGCTGTGTAAACCCTGCCCAGGCTCATCAGCTGAGATGAAATACAGAGCTGTGCCTGGTATCTGAAAAGAGTGAGAGAGTGCTGTAGATGGCTTTGCAACTTCACAAGTTTGTATTCTTTGGCTACAAGTGAAAAGGGCTACCTAGAATGAAAGTGAAGGCTGGTCACATAGGCTTAAGACGACAAAGACGATCCAAAGCTGAGACAAAATGAGGTTATTTTTCCCAAAGTGATTACAGCTACTGTAGAGACACAGTTAAACCTCTGAAGAGCCTGGACATGCAGTTCCTCTGGGTACATGGATAGATCCAATACTAAAATTTCATATTTGGCTGGGAAAAGAAGGTCCAGTCTAGTCTGGAAAAGATACTGTATGCTTCTTGAAAGTGTAAAGCCCAGTAAATCCCAAAGACAGAACCTGCAGAGACATTTGTCTTCTCTCAGCCACAAACGCATCAGAAAACCTGCAGTAGCCAAGAAAAAGCAGACAATGTAGTGAGATGACTCTCACCCAGCCCTATACATCATTGCTTATTTTATCTTCCAAGGCAAATGTACAGGTATTAGGACCTAGTCCAGGAAAGCACTTAGGGCTGTATTCTGATAGCATGCAGAAGAACAGTACTTTGCTCAGCAAACAGCACCAGTGAAGACTTTGAAGCAAATTATGGCATTAAATTTGCGCAGTGTAAAGGCACCGGCATTTGTTCCTGGGCATTTGTGTAGTGCTAGCTCCAGTGCTGCAACTCCCTGCCGTAGGTTATTCACTTGTGCAGGTGCTCTGCTAATAGACCTGACCAGGGCAAGGAAAGAGGAAGCAGACCTGCCTCTGATTCCGCCTTGAAGAAAACAGGCTGCAAGGGACCTCCAGAATTTGGGAATTTTCTGCAAAAGCACCCTTGCCCTGTGGAGTGAGCTTTGGGGCACAGGCTGTTAATTCCCGACAATTTAATTCCATAAACTCTTCATAGAGGAATCCAGAAGTACCTCTAGTAGTACCTCTAGTTCAAATAATCTGCATTAATTTTGGACCAAGAGAAATGAGTCTCCTTCCTCTTTCCAGGCTCCCAAGAAGATCCCCAGTATGCAGCTGAAACACCTAGATGAGTTCTCATTACCTGTGCAGCAGGTAATGTTGAAAATGTCCTGATTCAGAGCCCAAGGAGAGCCTTCCATTGACCTAACTGAGGTTTGGATCAGAGGCTGCAAGAGCATGGTCCAGATTTGAATTTAAGATCTACATAAAATACTGCAGAAAAAAAACCCAACCTTGGACAATTTCCTGATATAGCAAAGTTATACTGCTATATGGAAGAGTGCACATCATTTCAGTGAGGAGAAATCAGGTTAAAAGATAATTTAGAAAGTTGCATTATCTCCATCAATGTAGGAATTGATTGAAGGCAAGGTCTGGAATTGCAGCAAAAGCTAGTGCTACTCTGTTGATAAATGATCAGTCAGTGACGGTTAGAGTGACTGCAGTGGCTCCCAGGCTCTGGGCACTTTATGGGTGGTAAATGAACTCAGTACTCCATTTTATTCTGGGGGCTGGGCTTAGTGTAGAAAAGGTCTGGGGAAGAGATGGAAGCAGTAAGATGACAATGAAGGCACAGGGCTATTTCAATGGTTCTATAAAAGCTATGAGTGGGTTTCTCCATAAATTGGAAAGCCTGTCTCCCTGGCTGTTGAGGCAAGCAGGGTTAACCACTTGCCCAGGGCACACCGTGGCTCCTTGCGGCTGCTACGCCCAGATTTCTGCTTTGCAGTGGTGCAGCAAAGACGAGAGAATGAGTGGGTATTGGTGTCCTGTCCAAGTAAGTTGGGATACTCAGCCAGACCCAGAAATTTGGAAGTTTCCCCAGATTGCCTCCACAAGGACACAAAACTCTTACTCCAGGTTACACAAGGAATCTGTAATAAAACAGACTTCTTGATCCTAAACTGGTACCCAGACAACCAGCTTTACATGGTACTGTGAGAGCATGCCAGGCACAGAGGACAGCATCTGGACTGGGTGAAGGAAGCAACCATCAAGGGTAATGCTAAGCGGACAAAGGGCCATTTACTAACTCAATTTCCAACCTGTAAATGCTGTCGCAACAGCATGTGCTTTAATCATATTAGAAAAATTGCACTTCTGCTTCCAAAATCAATTTCATGGAGATGTTGCCTCCATAATATACAGGGCTAGATCCTCAATAAGGTAATCAGCAGAGTTGTGTTGACTTTGGAGAAGATGTAATGATTCATATTTGCTGGGGAGCTGATCCTCAATCACAGAATGTTGAGACAAGAGAAAACATTGAGCTGTGATGACTGAGTAGCATCTTGACCATGATTAACAGGCTTATTTTCTGGGGAGTTGGGTGAAATATGGTCTTTGTGCAGAGAGGTGGCATCTGTCATAGACAGTAATTAAATCCCATGTGACCTTTATTTTGAAGGTTTAAATAGAATAAAAATGGTGCATAGAAGTTAATTTTATGAGTAAGATTTGGTATCTTTAGAACATGGTGGGCTCAAATCATAAATGTGTAAAGACTAAATAAAAATGAAACACCTATTGCAAGAGTAAAAGGTCATTCTGTATCATAAAGGGACACCTACTGCATATACAGAGCAGAGGGGAAAAAAGACAGCCATCGTTATCTTTTTTCCGTTAACAAATGGCTGCATTTTACTGTAGGTCTTGCTAGGAGCAGGGAGCTCATCCCAAGGTGAATAGAAATTTTCTTCAGGGTGCATCTGCTGGTGTAGAGAGGGGGGAATAGCTGCTGCGCCCCCCAGTTGCCGCCCCAGCTGGGATATCACAGCCTGGCCGTAGTTCTCCAGGGACAGCAGTGAGCCAGCATGTGCAGCAACTGTTTGAAGGGGGGATTAAAGCACATCATAAAAGTTTGCAGTCAGAAGCCAGAGAGGAATGTTTTCATGAGACATCCATAGGTTATGAAGCACTGGTGTGCAGGCAGCTATTAAATAAAAGGCAGAGACCAAAGCACTCACAAAACACAGGAAACCAAGTTTATTTCTTCTTGATAAGCCTAGCAAGCAGTGAGGCAGCAGCCCAGGTGAAATCCTCATCTCCCTTCCCTCATGTCAAACATCCAGGTTGGTTTCTGCCGTAGGTCCACCATTCCTGGGTGACAGATAATGACAAGGCAGTGGTGGCTGACAGCTTTGACGGGATGGCTGTGTGACCAGCTGTGGGGGTTGCTCCTGGTCCCCGTTGGGAGCTGGTGGTGGTGCTGGTTGCATGGCCATATCCAGGAAACCAGGAGAGCTATGGCTATTACTTGAACTTGGCTTGAAGGAAACAGACCTGGTTTAAACTGCTAGGGTCAGCTCATCAGCTTGGCAACTTAAAAAAGAAAATTTACTGCAGCTGTGCAATATATTTTTATAGTATAAAGGACCTACTCCTGATTTTATGAACATTTATAGGCTGGGTTTTGTAGCAGTCTGCTTAGACCAATAGCTGTCTGTGCCTGAAATAAGGGGACAGGAAATTTGGGTCTTGATTTCAATATCATTGTTCCTTGTGATATAGCTGGGAGTACAGCTGAGTAACACAGCTTTAACTTCCTCTGCTCCAAACTATTCCTTTTTTGTTTCATGAGGGTTTAGATTGTAGTCATCACTTGATAGAAAGTGTGTCTGACTAACTAGTGGTTTTGTACTGTACAGCACAAGGTAGGGGAGCACATGACTAAACAGAGGACAAAGAATTGCTCAAAATGGCTGAGTACTAAAAACCTCTCCAGCCGTGACAGTATGTACTCATTTGAGGTTTTTCAAGCTGTTAAATATTTTTCAATTCAGTATTTTTATTGGTTTGTCCTGAGTCTTGTCCTTTTATTTTTTTTTAAATCCTCTTTCCTGTAAATTCTCTTTACTAAAAATACCGACCAACGGTCTCTTTGTGCAGTGAAATCAGGTTGGTGAAAACTGGTTTTGTGCAAGCAGCATGATAAAAGGTGCATTCAGAAATATATCCAACAAGTAAGCTCTGCAGGGTGTAAGTCTTCTGAAAAGGGAAGCTGAATCCTCCAAGCCCTTCCACTGCAGGCTTGTGTTGCTATTGAAGACAGCCGTGAATAAGGTTTTGCAGGATCAGGCCCAAGAGTTCAGCAAAATTTACTTCCTGCCTGCTCTCTATAGCATTTAACAGCTGAAATAAAAGAAGGAATTAATTTCTGTTTTAAATTCTTGGCAAGCGACTTCATCTTGTTGCTTAACTTTTCACGGGAATCAAAGGATACTGCCTTGTTACAGCTACTAGCAGAGCAGAGGCTCGAGGGAGAGCAAGGTATTTGCTTTCTCAGATGAAAATCAGACTCTAACCAGTGGTATTTCAATAATGTTTAACAAAGCTGCATTGCTAAAGAATAGGCAATATTGTGTCTTCTCTGTTTTTTCATTCTTGACGTAAGTATGGTTCATTTTTTAGCCAAAGAATTAACTATTTCCATGGTGCTCACCTGGCGCCCTGCTCTTCCCAGTGGCTTCTGTCAAACTCATTGTGAAGCATTGCACTTTTGGAAAATATAGCCTACCAATTTGGTGGTAAACAAGCCTTGGCTTTAAGACAAAGCTTGTTTTAATCTCCATGATCAGGCTACAGATCTGACCATGTTTTTTAACAAACCTCTTATGAAGAAATCCTATTCATGATTATTATCTATATGAGAATAAAAATGTCTAATTACCTTATATTAAATCTGTATTTATCAATTGTGGTTTTCTCTGGGAAATTATAATTTGCAGAAATGCTCCACATTCCAGGCTGTAACAGTTGGAGGTGGATGTCCTTAAGGATGGAAAAAAAGTTCTTTTTTAAATGGCACATTTACTAATTATAAAATGCTCTTATCTCTCTGCAGCCAAAGCCAAAATGAACATGTGCCTTGCACTAAGAAATCCCAGGATTGTCACAACTTGTGCCAGCTGTTGAGGTTATGACACCTGTGCCAGCATCGCCAGCTCTGCCCACTGTCATCTGTTCCAACTGTTCCATCTGCACTGTTTGTACCAATTCTCCCATTTCTGCATCTGTACCTTCTGCAGAAACGAGTCCAACAATGCCAGCTGTGTCATTGGTGCCAAATATGCCAGATGTTCTATTTGTCCACCCTGGGCCAAATCAATGTAGTTTTGTGCTCATTAGTTTTAGCTGGTAGATTCTATTTCACAATTTTTTGAGATGCACTTACATCGAATCAATTCTAAATCACCACTACAACTGCTTTACATCTATCTCGCCATAAACAGAACTTTGTTTGTCATCCCGTGTTTGGTCAAAATTATTTTAACCTTATTAAGTTGCATGTGATGATTTGAGTTCTGTCTTAATGGCAAGGCTTTTTTTTCTTGTAGGGGATGTAGCTGCAGAGAGATGAATAGAAAAAGATAAGGGTCATGGTGTCCAGGCTGTAAATAATTCCCATGGTTACAGTAAAAATTGTCCACACACTGATGTACTGACTGAGAAATCCCTGGTCCTGATCCCTTATTCCACCACTGCTGAGGAGAAGACCATCTGATGCCAGTTTATTTGCACTGAGTACCTTAAGCTTGTGAGAGACAGGAAAGTGAAGCCCTGGGTTTGTACTGACCATGGGCAGGTCTAACAAGGGCTGTGCTAAAGGTCTGTTCTCTTCATGACTGTCCTGCTCAAGAAAGAGGGAGCCACTCTGCTGACAGTGTCCCCCTACAACTACCCTGTGGCTGCACCCAGTCTCAATGGCTTTTCTATTGGAAATTGTAACCTGTATTGTTTTGGGTGACAAGTGTTCTGTCTTGTCTGTGCTTCACTAATGACATAATATTGGAAAGCCAAATTCGTGAGTCACTACTTTTTCTGATTCATCATTTACTCACAGGACCGTCCCAGTTTGCGTCCTTGGCCGCATCCAGAAAGATCACACTGTATCGATTGAAGGTGATGGGGCTTTAGGGTGTGTCATATCCTCTGGACTTTAGCTCTCTGGGTCAGTAAAGAAAGTCACAATTTGCTGCTGTCAAGTACCTCAGAATAGAGTTAATTCCTGCATAAGAGAACAAGCCCAGGTTTTGCATCCCTGCCTAACACTGCTCAAAATAGCTTTCACAATAAAATGTATGTAGGACATAGCCGGTGTGCTGTGCTGGTCCAGGGTCTGCAGCTGACCGTGTCTGCCTGGGCGCTTCCTCAGCACAAGTGACAATCCCAGACTCGATCCCTGCGAGTTTCAACTCTGACCCCGTGGCTCCGATAGGAGTTCTTGGCACCGTGGTCCAGCCTGCAAGTTGCTGCTCACGAGGAACCAGGCGCTGTCATCACCTACAGCCCTGTGTGGGTGCGAGCGTGCTCGACAGCTTGGGAGCCATACGCGGCATCCCAGCGTCCTGGCCCCGCGGTGCTGGAGGTGTCGCCTGTGGTCCCATCCGTGTCCTCCCCCCCCGCCGTGGCAGAATTACTCATCCCTGCCACAGACAGCAGCGTGGCACCGGAGAGACGCAGCTCTGCCATGTGGGGAGCCAGAAAACAGGTTTGCATAAACTCAGTCTGCCACTCCGAGGTACTGAGATCCGCAGAGCTGACAGCTCCTCGTCAAAGGAAGGTACAGATTAAAAAATAGCAAGTAAGTTAATTTAGGAAAAGGGACTGAGGAAGAGGGAAAGAGGCATTTAATGGAGAGGAAGGTGCAGAAGGAGACTGGAAGTCCAGCAGTGCCATGGGGATGCGCATGATGGGGACCTCTCCCTCTGTTAGGGGGAAGCCGTGAGGGAGAGGATTCCAGAGAGACTGCAGATCACTTTGATCCTGTCCTGCAGCTGTCACAACATATTTAAACTTTAAAAATCCTTGACCTTGAGGAGTTTGCTGTATGTAAAGGTTCCAAAGTGCAGTCCCATTTGATATGTTTGTCCCTTTCTCCCACAGGATTGAGAAATAGGGAGAAAACTGAGAGAGAAAAAAAGAAAGAAATGTTTTTTGTGTCTGGCTTGTGTAACTGAATTGGCAGTCAATGAGAGGGACAGATTTCTAATTAAGAAATAGCTCCTATAGTTTCTCAGGCAAAACTCTGGCTGAAATCTGTGATTCATTACTTTAAAAATTCCTTGGATTTCCAAATTGTGCAGCTGGAGGACACCCCATGCCCCAGCCTGTGAGCTCTGCCACTGTGGTCAGCAGCCACCTGCCAGGCATTGTCTTTACTCATATGGCAAATGTCTTAAGTGGGGAACTATTCATTCCTGTGGTGTTTGCAACAGTAGGTCCCTGGTCTTCACTCTGTTGAAAACAGGGCTTGAGATTAATAACAAATGATCCTTTCTCTGTTCCACAGTCCTCTGCATGGGCCATCCCATCACTACACTGCTGTGAAGCAATGGATGGGCTACAGCTCACCCCTCTCTCTTTAGCATGGCTTATGGGAAGGTCCTTGAAAGCATTTCTGAGGCTGCCTTCCTCAACAGCTGAGCAGAAAAAATTTAGTCCTGGGCATCAAAAGGAACTTTATTTCTCCAAGGCAGGTTGGCTAGAAAATTTGGGGCATTTTTTTGCCTCTTTCTGTCACACTTTCTGCTTCCTGCAACCATCCAGGAGATTTGCTTGTAGCCCAGAAGTTCCAACTTCAATCTCCTGCTGTGTTAGCCTGCTGCTGGATTTTTGGTGGTTACTGCAGGTCCTGGGTTTGTTATAGGGCAGTGGGCTGCATTTGGTGATCACTGCTGTGTGGTGGCAGGAGCTGGGTAATCCCTTATTGGCTCCTGTGGCTGGAACCAGCAGCACAGGTAGTCCCGTCCCAGCCAGCAGCACCATCCCACCGGCTGTCTCAGACACCTTCACTGGCCTCTGTGCCCTGTGGGAGCAGGGAAGGGCAATGAAGAGGACTTGTCAGTCCCCCATTGTTTCCAGAATCTTGATGTGTCTTACAGATTCTTTCCTTATTTCACTATAAAAAGAAGAAATTTTGGAGGCCAGGGAGATGGAGAACCAGTCTTTCCTTTAAGAGAAGGCATTGTGGCAGAGTCCTGGGGATATTCTCAGCCTTCAGTTTTGTCCTGAAGGGATTTATTTTTTTTTTTCCTAAAGGCCATTCCTTCCTCCCCTTTCAAGTTTTCTTGAATAACATGGATCTCCCCCTCCTTGCCCCAAGGAGCACAGCTGACCTTTTAATCACTGTTTGCCACCTAGTTAGCAAATGTAGATCACTTTTATTCATATAAAATAAAATAAAATAAAATACTGGGAATACAGAGCAACTCCCAGTTCAGTCTGTATGCTTAAAACAGAAAAAGAATGTGGCTGAGAAGGCTGTGTGTTAAAACCTGGCATTGGGGAGCACTAGCTAATTAGAAATACTCACTTTGACCCTCACCACCACTATAAATAACACAGACATCAATGTGCACAGGTTCACATACCCCCAGATGATTGTGTCTTTACTACCATGTTTGTAGGTAGCACAGGCCAGTTCCCATTAAAGTCCAACTCTTGAATTCATGGGGCATAAAGTACATTCAGGATACATATTTTTAATAGCATTTTATACATTAAAAAAAAAGAGTTAAAAGTATGAAGAATTGAAAATATTTTATTTTCCATTCTTTCAACTGAGGGACAGCTTGACTTAGAGGTAGGGTTTGCACACAGGGCAAAAGCAGTGTGTTCTATCTCAGTTAGCTTCTCTGGCTGGCCTGATCTTGGGACTGGCCAAAGGTCAGAAACAGTTCTCATCCCACATCCACCCTTGGCAGCTCACCCAATGGAGAGAGATGCTTCATCAAGAGACTCTCCTACTCTGGCTACCCCTACAGGGGAAAGCTTCAGTTAACAGAGCTCACCATAGTGGAAAATGGATTGTGTAGAAGAATGTTATAGGGTTCCTGTTCTTTCTCAGCCTTTTTGCACTTTTCTGGTTTCATCTGGGTGATGGCAACAAAGACAGAGACATCCTCTTTAAAATCTTCCAGAAGAATTTCTAAAAAAAAAATTAATTTCCACAGCAAACTCTGCATATGAACAGCCCAAAGGGTGTGACTGAAAAGGATCTTTTTCTTGCAGCAGCAAACACCCAGGCATTCAAAAAGAATGAACCCACTTCAGTATTTTTAGGTTTTATTGCGTTCATTTAGTGAATGTCATTACTTGCAGCTTATAAAATGACAGTGAGCTTGTGTGAGCTCCCCTGATACTTTTTTGCATTATCCTGGTGGGCAACAGAAATAGGCAGGGGAGAGAGGAGTGAAGCAGCTGAAGGGTGCCAAAACCCAGTGAATATCTAGGCAGCAAAAAACGTTGAGGTGGTACTGAAAAATTTGCGGCATTGAGCAGTGGTATTGGACTGCCTGTAGAAACTTTTTTAAAAATATGAGAATAGCCCATTTGTTGGGTTTAAAAAAAATACCAAATTTCACACTGGGATGCTATGAAGGGTGGAAATTTTCTTGAAAAATTGTCATTTTATACAACTCTAATTAGCAAACTGTTCATATAAACCCGCAAGCTGTGCAGCAGATTTCACTTCCAACATCTCTACAGACAAGACAGAATTTCACCTACTTATTTACTGATCATGTCGCAGCATCCTTTTCCTACTTGCTGATGACTGTTCAGTGGCTTATGTAAAATGTGCTGGTGGTTTCACAGCATTTCCATTGGACGAGTGTCCACGTGCTAAAGCAAATCACCATCACTGGCATGCTCCTGTTGGCAGACTCATTAGGCAGGAACCAAGGAGAAAAAGATCAAATTATCTTTTCAATCCAAGACATGGTGCAACCAAAAGTGGTTGAAAAATGTGGATGGGGCTGTTTGGGGTGTCACGCACTGCACTTTCCCTCTTGGTATACCTTTCAGCAGCATGAATATTTATGACTATACTTTGTCTTGTTACAGACAAAATAAGAGAAGCCCAAGGGGATTCAGTCAATGCAAATAAAAGCAATGTTTGCAAGCATGAGTAAATCTCAGTCACAGTACTTGGCATTTTATGTCAAATACAGCTAAAGCGCAAAATTGCAAGAGATAGAAATGATTTCAGGACAGAACTGTTGTTGGGAGGTCACTGGAAAGAAGTGGAGCCTTGAGCGATGAGTCTTCCCTCTTTCAGGCCAAGGGTCAGGCAGGGTTGCTGTGTTTTGTATAGAGCCACTTGAGGATTCTTTATCTTAACTGGATCCCCTGTTTAATGAGGTGGTAAAATCACAAATACTGGTTGGATCTTTCATTCCTCCTACAGCCAAGTTGTAGCTTCTGCTAGTTTCTTACATGTTTCAAAATGCACCTTTATCCCTAAAAATTTTTCATGCTGCTAAAAACCCTTCAAATCACACTTGTTGTACACCATGACAGAGGTTAATGAGGAAAGATAATACCTGATTAAAATCAAGTAAATTTATTTTATTCTTACTTTATTTGTAGCCCTTCAGTAATGAAAAACAAAAATGTTGTGCAAGAAGGCTCATACTCTGCAAGCATCTGCTCAGTATTTCAAATGAAAAATTTGTCTTTCTCCTCTAATTGTCTTATTTGATGTCATGGGGAACAAAAAACTCCCTCTAACTCTATTCATTTAATTCTACCACTTTTGCCAATACTTAGAGATAATATACTGGTAATTTTTATTTTCCTTTGCATTCCCCCAATAGACACAAGCCAAGCAAAAGTCTCTTTGTGCTCTTCACATGTGTCTGTAAACTTAAAGCATTCTCAGACATGGCTTCTTGGATTTCAAGAGGTAGCAAATGTATAATGATATGTTCATTTTTGTTCATTTTTCCTACAGTCATTGTAACTTCCAGTTTAAACTACCCTGAAAAATAAAATTAAACCTATATATGTTATATATCTTTCATGTTGTATTTATCTGTGCATGTCTTATTTGTTTGTCCATGTGTATATACATTTACTTGTAGATTGTGACCACCTCCAAGTAGGCTTTTTCAGATTCTCTATTTTCCGATCTTAGACTTTGGTAGTTGCAATTTGTAGAAAATTCTAAAACTGTTTTAAAGCTTTTCATGGTGGATAGATATAATTTGGCTTAAATATAGAACATGTACAAATCTGGGTTTTTTTATCTTTCTCAGTGCTCAATAAATGCTAATCCAATAGCTTTTTTTCCTGTTTAATATCTAGTTATGAGGGCTTGGATTTTCTAAGATGTGCAAGATATAGTCCCCCTTAGGACTCACCAGCTCCCTTTGGACATCCAATTTATTTTAAATCCCAAGCTTCTTTTAAATACCAGTATAACTCAATTTATGAGCATAACTCAAATCACGGGCATGACATGTCTTTTTAAATTCATAAACATTTATTTATTTTTGTATACTTTTCATTTATTGAAGCTGCTATAAAAAAAAAACAATAAGTAAGTGTAAAACCAATGGTTCTCTTTGAAACATAATAGCTGCAGGTTTTCATTATTTAAAGCTCTGTGAAGCATGATCACAGGTGTATTGAATTCACAGGTCTTTTCTGGCATGGCTTTGAGTCTGTACTTTTCTAAATTGATGGGAAAAATTTTACTGTCTTTGCCAGATTATTAATCTGCCTTGCCTGGTTATTCCTCTTCCTTGCAAAGCACTACAGCTGTTTCATGTGAAAATAAGGACCTGCATCCCCCCTGCTCACTTTTCTTTCTGTTGGACTTCACAATAAAGAGTCATAATGATGAACCAGTGACTCTTCAATTTTATCATCTTAGCAAGTCATGTAAAATCAGAAGTACAGATTCACTTCTTAATGAAATAGAAAGATATAGTGGTTTGGGGAATGTTCTTCTCACAGACCATTATTTTAGAAGTTACGTAACAGGCCAGAAGTACAAAAATTAAAATGTCTGTATTTGTTTTGACCTAGTGGTTTTTCACTCACATTTGTTTCTGTATGGTTCCTGTCAGCACTGAGGGGGTTATTAGAAGCTCCTGTCCAACTTGAGTAATGTTGATCCTTGTGTTTTGCTCTTTTACCCATTGTCTGATGATACACTGTGGGGCTCTGGTACATGATACAGTGTTTGGTCAAGACCCTTCTCTCTTGCCGTTGCTCATGGTGAGCTGCCTGGGTGGAAAGCCAAGGTGTCCTTTGGCAGGAAATCCCTTTGCAGTGAGAGCACTTTTATCTGCTCTGTTTCCAGTCATTCTGGGGTAAACGCCTGGGCCGGTACTCAGGGCGAGCACTGATTTTCTGACTTGATGGGATTTAAATGGGAGGATCGAGCAGGACTTAGTGCACATTGCTGAATACAGTAACAGAGAAGAAAGAAACTACTTGCACATTGGATTTGCTGTCCTACTTGAGATGCTTAATATCTCTAGATTTGTGCTGTCACCGATGCAGTGACATTATTTAGACATCCACTGAAGTCAAAGCCTGAGAGAAGGTGATAATAGAGGAACAAGCGTGGTGGTGAGAGGAGAAGCCTGCCAACATTTAAAGCACTAATTTTCAGCCACATCTAAATTGCTCCTTCTAACATATTTCAACTGTAGGGATGGGCATCTTTAAGGGCAGAAATCTGAAATGAGTTTAAATCCTTCACTCAGGTAAGTAAGGTAAGGTATATGGCAACACACATTCAGTGCTAGTGCTGGGTCTTCTCCATTTAGGCAGAGAATTAAAGGTATGACTGCTTAATAAGGGCATAACCAGAGGCATTTATTGAATTCCTTAATCCATTCAAAGACATGCTTTTGTACAGATCTAGAGAAGAGACTTTATCTCCTGATTTAAATGTCGTCTTTGTAATGGCAAAACTCGTGAAAGATCAAGAAAGATTCTGACATCAAAACTATTCATCACCAAAGAAATTTCTGAAGGCTGAAACACTGAAGCTGTGTATAATTATGCACTGTCACAGAAAGCTATCCCCATGCAGAAGACCTGCACAAGTCAAATGGAGTTTAAAGTCCTTAATTGTTTTATCAGTGAGGTTGTCATGGTATATAGGACTCATGCTGTTCATCTTATACAGGGATGATTTTTTATCATAAATGAAAGAAATATTGGGTCAGAAGTACATATTTATGACTATATTTAATATGATGGTTTTCAAAAAATACATAGATTTTCTTTTAGTCTCATCATAAGTTTTAAAAATACTGTATTACTTCCTTCAGTTTTCCACTGTTTTTAAAAATCTTTTTAATATGCAAGCACCAATGTCAATAAAACTTGCAACATGAGCAGCAATTACAGGAAAAAAATTGCAACTCTTTGGAAGCCAGGCTGTGTCACCTGATTTTTACAAGTAAGAGTTTCCTTGAAATCTTGCTTGAAATACACCATTCTGGTTGCTATGAGGTGACAATGACATTGGCATTTACCAATAATCATGATCCTCTTCGAAGCTGAACATAAATGTTCACTAACATAAGATAGATCCTTAATTCCTGTTGAATGCTCCTTCTTCCCTCATAGGGAAGAAGAACTCTTCAAAAACTTCAAATCAGAAGTGATATCTAATCAAATTGCCTTTGAGAAAAGGAGAATCTGGGTGGTCTGGGATGGCAAGAAAGAAAAAAAAGTAAAAGTATCGTATGGAGAAATGCTGGCAGAAGGATTGGACATTTAGGAGCTCAAAATATGACCAGTAAAGTTCACAGCTTGTCATCTGATGACAGCATACAGAGAATATGAAAGGGTCAAGGAGGGGACATAAGAAATTGAGTTTCACAGGACTGACTGTATCAATGAACTGGAGAGATATCCCCATTTCTCCAAAGGGAAATTGAAAGGGTCTTACACTGAACGACATGATCACAGGTACCACGTTATTATTTATATACAGGACAGCTGTTTTATCATTTGCCTTCCCTTTGCTGAAATCCTGCTCCCACACCACTTGTTGTGGTGAAGACTGCCCCTCTGGTGCAAGGGATGGGTTGTCTGTAGCAGGAGATGTTATGGAAGCACAGGTGCAGGGGAGGGGGTAATGACACAAGCCCTTCTTTTTTAGTAGCTCCAAGTTCAGAACCAATTTGCTAGAAATTTACCAGATGCCTAACACATATAATCTGTCTTTGCATAGCTCTGCTAGAGGAAAGATACTTTCACAATTACATCCATGAAAACAATAGGTTTTTGTAAAGTGCAGCAATTTCTTGACCTTTGTATTGATCATTTCCCTTACTGTTTGTGCTGTATGGTTTCGAGGAAAGCTTGCAACAAGCAGATTAGACTATGATTTTCTTCTCTCTGGTTTCTGTGGTGCTGCCTGGAGGCAGGATAGACCATGCCCAAATCGAAATTGCCTCAGCACCTCCCAGGCTGTGCCCACCTTACACTGAGGAAAACATCACGCCTTGCTCTGCTGCGGTTCCCTGCGCACAATCAGGCTCCATCAGCTAACCTGGAAGGAAGATGAGGTCTGCTGGAGGCAGAATTGGGTTCAGGGGCCTTCAGTCCACACCAGTGTCAGGTGCTGATCCTGAGAGTGCCTTTATTTTTGAGAGGATCCTTAGTCCAGCACTTCAGGCACAGTATAGATGCATCCAGTATTTTGTATCTTACATTAGTCGTGAGTTCTACATCCTTCAAACCTGCACTAATGTTTCAGTGGCTTGTGCAGCCAGTGAGTGTTGGATATCATTGCATTGTCCAGCACGGCTTTCCTCAGGGTACAGGGTACAGGGCAACCAGCATTCCGTGTTCCAGATTGCTCTCTATGCAACTCCTGCTTTGAACACACAGGACAGATGGCAAAATTTTGGGGAATTCCAAGAAGGCTCTCTATCTTTGAAAACAAGAGCTGAATGTTTTACACTGAGAGTCCTAAACAAATGATCGGTAAAAGGTGTTGGCCTGAATTGCCTTGTCTTGGGTCCCTCCCTATAACATTCCAATCCAGCTGTTTGTGGTCATGAGTGTTGTAAAGGACAAGCAGAATCCACAGCTGGAGTCCTGCAGAGAAAACGGTGACATTAACGACTTGATATTCAGAGTTTGATTCACACTACAATGAGGAGAATCAAAGTTTCACAGATCACAGAATCGTCAAGTTTGGAAGAGACCTTCAAGACCATGTAGGTCACCTATCAACCCAACATCAACATAATCACCCCTAAACCATATCCTGAAGTGTCATATCCAGATTCTTCTTGAACACTTCCAGGAATAGTGACTCCACCACCCTCCTGAGCATCTTACTCCAATGCCTAACCATTCTTCCAGTGAAAAAAAAAATTCTGATGTCTAATCTGAACATCCCCTGGTGCAAATGAAGGCCATTTCCTGCCATTCTTTCACTTGAGACATGGCAGAAGAGATTGACCTGCAGCTCATTACAGCCTCCTTTTGAGTAGTTTCATGAGCAGTGGTGCAGTTCCTCCTTCCCAACTGTGATTATCTGACTTTTCAGCTTTAACATACCTCAAAATGCCACCATTGATTTCAGCAGAGTGGCACTGACGTCTGTTTGCTGAAGGTTTAACCCATTATAACCTCTTGGATAAACATGATTTCTTGTAATAGGGGCTTGACCATCAAGGTCTCCATTTCCTTTCTTTTTCCTCGGAACTTAAGTAGAAATCCTAATGGGAAAACAAACATCCAGGATGGATCACTGAGAGTTTTGTGTGAGTAAATAGAGCTGTAAATAGAACTCAGGTTGATGGCAAGCTATCATATTGAGATCACCTATTCTCTGTAAAGTCAAAGAATAATTTATCAAAGAAATATGGAACACTGTGATTTGGTAAGCCAGTGATTAAAATAAGCACCATCCACCATAAGAGAAATATCTGTTGCTGTACTTTCCCTGTATATTCAACAGCTTCTCTTTAAACTTCAGAGATTTATCTCCTCTCCCTTAATCAAGGAAATTACGTGAATTTCTGCCACTTCAACCTGAGTGTTGCAGGTAGAAAAATCCCAGAGTAGAGTCCTCAGCACATTGGTAGGCTGAAGACATTGCCTCACATGACAGAAGGGTCTTAAAGGCCTAAAACGAAGAGAGATTTGGTGAACTTCCAGAAGGTGGCTGAGCCAGGAGAGGGATTGTTTGGGCCTTTGCTTGCAAGGGCCACTCCACACTGCTGTTCTGTGAGAGGCTTAGCAGGAAGCAGGTGTGGGATGCCTGTGGCTGCTATAGTCAATGTAGCCTGGCAGGGGTTGTGATGGTGCGTGATCATATTTTGAGCTTCTTCAAAGGAATGAAAGGAATGAACAGAGGTTACTGTAGTGCATTATCAACAGAATAACCCCCATTCTCCACTTAAAGTAATAATCCCGTCTTTGTGAGCACCGGTAATCTGCAGCCAGCATGCACAAAATAATTCATAATTTTCTTTCAGTTCTGCACAACCTGCAACAGAAAAATATATATACAATATATATACAAAAATATACAAACTATACCCAAAATAACTTGGTAAGCCATTTGCTTATGTGTTAAAGCAACAGAAATGAGCAGGATTGCACTAAAAAGTATTATAAAGCCTGGACTTTGCTCAGTGAGCTTGTGGCAGTCTCATGGCTTTGCGCGAGTTTCTTACTTGTTAACAGATCCTACATATTTCTTTCTTCCTAAAACTTTGTTTTAGCATATTAAAATGGTATCCATGAGCTGCCACCAGAGGTAACCATGCTGCATTTTCTTGGGCTAAATGTAAACTTGTAAATTACACTTTGCTGAGCCCCTCTTGTTAGTGAAGAACAAATTGAAGAGAGTGAGGTTTATAGTTTCAAGGTACTTGTGCAGAAGTTGTTTTGGAGTTTTTCAAAATTGTGAACAATAATGTACAAAGTTGAAAGCTTGTGCTAGAAAGCAAAGGAGAAGCAATTTCTTTTGTCTTTTGATGAAAAAGTGGAAATAAAAAACAACAATGGTTTTATGAATGTGTTAACAAGTAAACTGAAACAAGAAATTAATTATTTTTAAAACCTTGAGAAAATCTTGAAAAATTAATTAAAAATCTACTAACTCCTTAGTCTCATAAAAATTATTTTGAAGGTATCTTTTTTTTTGAATAGGCAGTATTCTTGATTTTTCACCTCCATAAGATCTGATGATCTGTAGTGTCTTATATTCCTAAATTCAGTGCATTATTGTAATATACAATGCAAAATAAATGCAATACAATAAAAATTGTTGCATTAAAAGAACAGGAGAAACACAGTTGATACCTGAAGTTAGAATTTCTCCAAATACACTACTATTAACAGCTGAAGACCAGAAATATTAGCCTTCTTGCTAATGTGATGAGCAATGGCCATCTGTCTTCATGAAAGATTCCCAGCCAAAAATGATTGCCTTAGTCCCAGTAAGCTCTTGAACTTTTCAGCAGAGCAATAAAAGATTTAATGAAGGGGGTACAGAGCAAAGGCCTAGACCCTCAAAAGTCTATTTAGGTGGTTTACTCTTGGAGAAACTCCCTCTTCCATGAAAATCTGTACTACAAAACACATGAAACAATATATATTTTATGTTAGGAACATATAGAATAAAAATGTCTGTGGAACAATTTTCTGCAAATGCCTTGGAGAATCTGGTTCAACTTCTTTCACTTTAACTCCCTGAAATCTCAGTTACTCTATTAGCAGTTAAATTAGGTTTTCTCCAACAGAAAACAGAAAATAAGAAAAAAACCCAAGTAATAAATATTTTTTGGAATTTGAAATGGATAATGTAAGTTGTATCAGAGCTAACTCGCTGTTTGTACATCTCTCACAATGCTGTGTCAATGTCTGGTATCCAGCATCTCTTGACTAATACAGTGTGAAACAAACCCACAACCCTGAGACTAACAAGGTAGCTATCAGTAAAGCTAGAAAATCAGTCTTTTATTGTAGTGGCAAGCAAAACCCCATCTCCCCAATGTACTGGCACAGAATGGATTGTGTGTATATATAATCTGTGCAGAATTACAGAAAATGGTCATAAAATCAGGATATCAAGATCAGTATCAAAAAATAATTGCAGCCAGATTAAGGCAAACACCTGCAGATGGAAACACATGTGGATATTTGCATCCCCGCAATCCAAAAGAAATCTAAAAGCCCTACCCAGGATAATGGAACCTTCCATATGGATCCATTTCCTTCATAAAAACCATAAATTATTAGAAGCAGGTGTTATATAATCCAAACAAGGCCAAAAGAGTCATTGCACTTCTGAAGGTAAGGACAGACACTGTTATCCTGGAGAGAATAAACCACCACAAATGGACATGAGCTGTAAATCAGTACTGACAGGGATGGAAAGCAGGCTGACTTCAAATATTAAATAGCAGAAATTGCAAGTAAAAAAATTGCAAGTTATTACTATTTGGGACATACATGGCACTTTTTTATTCAGAGATCCCAACATATTTAATAAGAATGGATTAAACTTCTTCCTCTTGTTGTAGCTAGAGTAAGTAGGGCATAGAGGAATTGCATTGACCTTGTTAGCATTTGTCCCGCAGTGCTTCCATAACTACCAGCATGGGGAAAAAAGATCCTAAGGGCTGTATTTTATAAAGGTAGTAGGTACTGAACTTATGAAGGGAGAAACAAAGAAAATATTGTAGACTAAGGAAATGAAGGAAAAAAGAATGTGGATGGGAAATAAATAAGAATGAGGAGTGAATGGAAAGAAAAAGAAAATCTCCGAGATATTAAAAGGAGGGGGTTTGTACAAGCCTGTAAATATAAACACATTCACTGCAGATACACAGAGACTTTTATAGCACTCGTGAATTTTTAATAGGGGTATCTCGGCATCAGGCTCCTGCCATGGACACAGATTAAGAATCACCTGAGCTCTGTGCACAGGGCTATGGCAGGAGGCCCCTCCGAGACTGGGCTGGAAGTCTCCCCCATTAGCATCACCTTGAAAAGTGTCATCCTGAATGGTGAGGTGGGCCCTTCTGCTGACAAGGATGCAATCAGCTGAATTACTAAATAGTTTGGCTTCCAGATGAAAGCCTTGCAAGTTAACTTGTATTATGACAATTTTCTCCCTCCATTTTTTTTAATTGTTAAAAAATCTGTGAGCTCAGAAGTTTCTTATTAAGAAAAGTAGCACATTTTAAAGTCAGTATAAAAATCAGCAATCCTCAAGAGATTTTCAGCCAATGAGGAGACCCTGGAAAAAAATAGTTTCTAATTATGAAAGTACAATGATGCACAGTAGTAGCTTTTTACTCAGCAGTTCTTAGTTTCACACATCTGTTTGCTTGAAATACAATGACTTTAGTGTTGTTTGCTTATGTTTGAGTTACAGCAATGCCGTGTCTCATCAATACATCAGTTTCCTCGGTTTTAATGGATTATATATGTACCAGCTCCTCAGAATTCTTCCTTTTGTTCTTGATCTGAATCTTGCTGAAATACCTTCTTTTCACCCACTTTGTGTGATTTGGCTAAGACTTGTGAAGATTGTAGGCGCACAGATATTTCTTAGAGCCTGAATTTTACATTTCAAACCCTGTGTGGAGTGAGAAGGAGCTCATGCCCAATCCCAAGGTGCCATGTTGATTTTTTATAGTTAGATTATAGACAGTCTGTTTCTTTTTAACCATAAAGGAAGAAGGAACACAATAAAATGGGAAAAAATGCAGAGGTCTACTAAATAATTTTTATAAGTTCATTCTTTGGGTATTTATAATTGATTTCCCATAACAAGCTTTCTTCTACAACTTTTATTTCTTTATTAGTATTTTTCCTCTGTCTATCAAAAATAAAGCTATTTTTCTGTTTGTAATTGTTTTCTTCAGCTATTGTGAAAAGGAACAGCATGAGAGCATTAAGTAGTTGAGACAGTGAAAAACATGGAAATAGTCAAATTCCCATACAGACTAAAAAGTCAA
Source organism: Ploceus nigricollis (assembly GCA_013399945.1). Lineage (NCBI taxonomy): Eukaryota > Metazoa > Chordata > Aves > Passeriformes > Ploceidae > Ploceus > Ploceus nigricollis. The sequence goes on along the minus strand of VXBC01001247.1, from coordinate 315,741 downwards.
CGAGAAGTGAGGAAAAAAAAATCAGTGTTTAAAATACAAATCATCATAGCATAATGAAAGCCTGTTTTTATTTAAAAGATGTGCAATTACTTTATTTCCAAGTGGGACTACTCATTAAAAAAAATGGGACAGTGAGGACAAAATTGCTGAAAATGCTTAGATGTGTATTTGAGCAGCTGTGCATTTTGCACTGCTGCAAGCTAGCCCCTGAAAGCCATGGGAACTGGCCAGGTTCAGTCCAAAAGAGCATTCCTTCACATTTCTGAAAGTTGTGTGGCCAACAGTAACGCATGTTTACTGCTGCTGCTCAGGCCATTCTGCAGCAGTCCCGGAAAAGGATTTGGATCAGGTGTCTTGAGCAGACCTCCTCCTACATGGCAAACTTATGAGATGTAAACATTTCTTTTGCAACTTAAGGGAGAGCTGACAAATGAAAGAGAGTGTAGGTAACAACTTCGTTCACACAACATGTAGGCTCAACTTGCATCCCAGTTTTTACCTGCTGGAAGGCATTTTTGTTTGTCACTGGATGACTTTTACAATATTTGGTAAGATTTCTCAAATTTTCCACCTAAGGAAGGATTAATACCACAGTGAACAAGTAACAGATTGTGAGGACTTCAGTGTATCAATATTCACAAGCTTTGTTAATCCAAGGATGCTTTTTGCTTACCTTTTATGACAATAATTTACAACTTGGCATGGTTGTTTTGATGGAGTGTTTCTTGTACCAGCAGGAATGGTGTCATAGTTCCTATTTTGCTCAAGGCTGTAGAACTTCTAGAGGTAATGTGGAGGAATTTTTAAGCAGTGTGAAGTATGTATGCCCAGGTGGGCTGCTTCAGACCTGTTTATATACCCCCTGAGCTTGGCTCAAGAGTCTCATTGGAAACAAAATATTGAATAAGCCATTATACCAGGGAAAAATTGTCAGGATCTCTGACCTCATAACTCCTGCAATAAAAAAAAAAAAAGGCAGAAAAATTCATCTAGAGGATTTCTAGATCATGTACCAACTACCACATTCCATGACTTCTAGATATGTCAGGAACACCAAGTAAACCAAGCACATCTCTCTCTTGATGGAAGCTGTGGAAAACCCTATAGATGTGTTACTGTTGTGGCTTCGAATAATTAGGGCTTGGAGAATGGAATATTCTCCCCTGAAGAATGGAATATTTGAGAGGCAAATGGTCCGGATATTAGATTAATCTTATAAATGTATCTAATTAGATATTATTATCATAGATATTATATTTATCTAATTAGATTTATCTAATCAGAGCCATTCAAATTATTTTCTGAAGGATAATTATTTACATGTGTCTGGACAGGAAAGGGTTGATGCAATTCTAAGGATGGGATATAACAGCAGGAGGGTCATTTAGGGCAAAGGGAGGAGGATGAGGATGGTGAATGGCTGAGGCACAGAGCTGGTCACCAGGAGAGATGCCCTGCACGCCTCACCAATCTGCTTTTGCTGTTCAGCAAGGTTGGAGCAAGTCTGGAGACAATGATCAAATTCAGGCTAGGGCCAGTGACTGCCAGGCAAGCCCTAGGTGCTGGGGCAGGCTGGGTGAAGCCAGAGGAGAGTCAGATTGTCACTCTGGTTCTCTCTGGCTCAGTGGGGTGCAGGGCCAGGGGACTGCCTCCACCTCAGGGGTGAAGTGAACACCAGCAGTAATCCTCTGCAGGGCTGTGTCTCTACTGGCAGATAAACATTCTACGGATAACATTTGTGAATGAAAGATGGTGCTCTTAATACACATCCTTACGCAAGTGAATTGGAAGGGCTGAGCTTTTTTTGAGTAACACTAAGAGCTGTGAGTCTTCAGACACAGAAAAAGCAGTGAATGTGAGCATTTTTGCCTACCTTATATTCACACAGGTAAGTTTAAAGAAACTTTAAACAGATACATATGAGTTATGAGATCCATTTGAAATTCACAAATGTTCACAGAGGAGTTTATGTCGAAATTCAGTTATATTAAAGAATGCCAGTCAAAAGGCAAGGTGTACATTAAAGGCAAAACTAAAGGCTTCCTTTTCCAGATTAGCTTTAAAGGCATGCTGGGTTTCTCCCTCAACCTGATTTCGTGTCAACTGAAGCTGAATGTGTCAGTTCCTTCTGAGTTTTCTGCTATAACTCCATGATAGGACTGTCATAAACATACCTTATTTTTGGTCAACAACTGTAGGTGTGGGACTTTATGAAGATTTCAGCTGCCCTGTTTTATTCCCTGATAACTCAAATGTATCAGCATATTTGATGTACATACATGCACATCATTTTGCATGCTGCTTTATACCCTGGTTCACTTTTGTGTAAGATTTTAAGGATATTTTTAAAAACATACAAATGTATAAAATATATATTAGTTGTGAAGCTATTCATATTAATAAATAGGAGGGGTTTTTCTTGTTCCAAACATATAGAGAAGTACATAGAGTAAAAGAAAATGTGTACAAATAACTAGTGCCCATTGAATTAACATAAAAGGTGAAGAAAAGAAATGCATAACAGGAAGGTCACAAGAGAAATCAAGATATATTACACTGTCTGAGAAAGAAAGACTGACATCTAAACATGAAGACAAACATGAAACAAAATCTGTGTACTTACTTTTGACTATGTTCCCTTGGGTTACAGGGAAATGGGAAGGGTGACATTTAAGACCAGTGGGTACTAAGAGACTCATCTCGTTACTTTGGGCAGAATAATAATAATTAACAGTTAGACAAGGAGATGGATACAGATAGATAGATTAACAGATAGATAATGAGGCAGAATATTAATAATGATCATACAGACACAGCAGTTTTCTTAGACGTCTTTGTTTGTTATTTCCAGTACACCTTTAATTGAAAAATCATCACACAAGAACAAATTCCAAGTGTAGTTTCAGAGAACCAAAAGGCCCTCAGAGCTTCTACAAGTCCAAATTTGATGAATTTGAACTCCAGCATATATACTTTTATTTCTTTTCCATGGGATGTAACTGACTTGAGTTTTGTGCTTTGTGAAAAATAGAAACAGTTCTTTTATAAATGCATACTTTCATCAGCTTACTATTTTAAGTTTAGCCTTACGTAATTTTAATTTAAGGTGGAAGTTGTCGTGAAAAACCCCTAAGTTTGGTTGAAAGCAAGCAGAATTTTTTCTATCTTATTTTTTCTCATTTGTAATAGTTCTTTCATCATAGTTCTGCAGTTCCATGTCTTTCTGGAGCATCCTTCTCTGGATTAAAGTTAAGAGAAATAGCCTGAGAATCTTTAAATTTGATTAAATTTATCATCCTTCAGAAAATTTTCTTACACGTAATATCAGTGTATGATGCCAAACATCTACATATACATGTTTAAGGGCTGGACTCAAACCAGTGCAGAAAGTTGTAGTGAGTCATTGGCCAACTGAGGATGAATCATCCCCTCAGCACCTGGGACTGATTCATCCTTCCAGCACGCAGCTATTGGCTACTGCTTTTACAGACACAAACACTGTCTCATAGATAGCAGTTGTCTGCGTTAGGATTTTGCTTGGCTTGTTACTGCAACCCTTAATTGAACAGAAAAAATATTGCTAAAAAAGATCAGTTCCAGTCTGAAAGTCTTACAGCCCACTTTCTCAATCCTTTGGCTGTTCTTGTGTCCTTGGAGGCCTTGTCCTAATACCCAAGAAAAACAGCTGAAAATTTTGTCACCAGCTTCATGTGAGGTGCAGATGTTGTTTACGGGTTCTATTCTATGCAAGTTCCCAAGTCAGAGGGTATCCAGAGCTGTATTTCAGATCATCAGCTTTATTACTTACAACCTGCTTTGGACATTGATATTGGTTTCTCTCTTACTATAGTATCACATGACTGACAGTTTCCCTGCTGTTTGCTTCATGGCCTTGGATCTCAAGCTTTCTGATAGAGCTGTTTGAGCCTGGATTGATCTCTAATTCTGGTCTGCCCATGACCATGAGGTTGTAATCCAGGTATTGCACCAAGCCTGGACAACATTTCCCACTATCTCAGGAAAATCAAAAACCTAGGGATCCATGTGTAAATGTGTCATCAGTAAAGGCATTATAGTTAAATTACTTTTACCTCAATAGAGAAGAGAAGAGAACAAAAAAACCAAAAAACCAACCAACCAACCAACCAACCAACCAACCAACCAACCAACCAACAGAAAAGCTGTTTGGGGATTGGAATCTTCTAAGGCAACAGAAATCAAGTGAAAAAAATAGGCACTCATTCTGAGATGTGGGTCATGATCTGCTATAGCTGCGATTATTTAAATAAACTCTCTGGCTTATTACAAAGTACAATGTTCACAAGCCATAAAAGAGTTCTAAATACCACATATTCAGAGTAACACAGATTCCTGATTGTGTACAACTGCTTACCCCACTCCCCCTTTTATTTCTGTAGAAGAGCATCTAATTGCCATGAACCTTAAAGGATGGTGTTCAGATACCACAGGTACTGATGCCATTTTAGGTGTCCCTGGTATGCTTGCCACTCTAGAAAAGTAGAGATCTTCTACAGGTTCCATATCTACTTTAGAAACACCATGGATCTTAAATGGTGCTAGAGTGCCAGATACCTAGAGACTATAAACAGAGACATCCTTCATTCAGCTTACTATCAAATCAAGCTGCTTTACCTTTCTGCCACAGAATGAATGCTGCTACTTCCCCCTCTGTCAGCCTGTTATCAGTCTGAAACATGCTTTTCAATAGTAGCAACAAACAGAAAAGTCTAGACTACAGCTAATGTTTTCTGAAGGTTTCCCTGTTGTTCATTTAGAAAAGTGGTTGTTGCATGAGAATGAAAAGACAGGCTGCTATGGATGCAATATAATGTGCATATATAAATACAGATGTCTTCTTGGTCAGTTTTGAAATGAAGGCCAAATTAGTTCAGATCTGCCTTAATAGGCAAAGCTATTGCTTCATTTCTGCTGAATCTATTTTCTTTATTAAAACAGAACATTCCTGCAAATTCTATTTGGTGATTTTATCAAAATAAGGTTTGATCCATATTACTTTTGGACCAAACCACAGCCACAACCAAACCAAAGTGAAAAATATCAATAAATTCTTACTAGAATAAAATTATTTTGGATTTCTTTCAACTGACCAAACAGACAGAGCCAGCAGACTAACTAAAACATGCAGAACATGATTTCATGTACGATATTCTTGACGTAATTTAACAGTTTTTCTTTCAAAAGATGGATCTCATAGTGTTTCAAGACTCCAGGCATTATCACCAATCTCATTAAAGCACAATCAGTTTGCTGTTGTCTTCTTGTCTTAGGTTTGGGTTTTCTTTGGTGCCTGTTCCTGTGAGCACATGATGGATCCACGGGCGCTCTCCAAGGTCCTGAAACATGGGACTGGACTTGGGAACATTTTGTTACTAATTAGAAATATTAATATTTTAAATCAACGTCTTCGATTAACTGCAGGTGAAAAAGACATTTATTTGAATTTATTTATTTAAATTCAAGACTAATAGAATCAGTCTTGAAAAAGAGAACTTAGGTTTAAATACATACTTGTATTTAGATCACATTTACATGCTACAGAGTACAAAAGAGAAAGCAAGCAAATTAGGGTTCGGCAATATCCGAATATGTAAACCATCATCCTCATCATTTAAAATGCTTGGGAAGTATTTTTCATGGATGTTGAATTCCTGGAAAACAAAGTTGCTGAGATTTGCCAGGCAAGCTGAATAATGTAAACTTCTTGCTGAGCTCTGAGTTCGCAGTATGCTCGTTATTAATAAATATTGGTATTCTTTCTTTACAAATATGCTTCAATGTTTTTTATCTTGGTAGTGGCCTTTTTTACTCAGAAAAAATGTAACAGAAGAAATGTCATGAGCATTTGTTCTGAAAAGAGAGGCACTGCACTTATGTTCCATTCCCTTGTAGTACCAGCTATTTATATGAAAGAATGGTGTGCTGAACTATTTTCTTTTTGGATTTATTGTCTGAAGTTGATGCATGACCTATGTTCGGGATACCAGAGATTACTCATATATTTCTGTAAAACAGTTCTGAGCTGCCCAAATGATAATGTGAAAAAACATTTCAAGCTTTGAAAAAACCGTCCAAGTTACTCAACATATAACGTGTATTTTCTGTAAATTATGGTGGTCTCTTTGTGGAAATATGCATCTAAACATGTAACCAGCTTGTAATCTTGCAGTCTTAATGAAGAGTCTAAGAACTGAATGTTAACCTTGACTGACCTATCTGTCTGTGATTCCATGCCACTCTCTGTATCTCAGCTCAGAAGAAAAATGCCCGTGCTCAGACAAACTTACTCTGCTGGTCCATTGATGCCTTTTTCATGGATAAATAAATGACATAATTTTTAACCTACCTTTAATTTGAATTTTCTTGTGCACTCAGCTAATTAAAATGAACAACATGGTATAAATTAAACTTGCACTATACTACTCCACTACCTCAAATTTCAGGGAGAATTTATTAGTAAAGTCTTCTTACCATAAACCCTGAGAGGTAATTTATTTAGAATGTCTTCTTCAATTTTTACTGTGTTTTCTAAATTATATTAAGCTCACATATGTACAGAGAAAGAATAGTTCTTGAACCAGTGAAAATCAAGACTACTGAAGATAATGCAGTATGTCAGCATTAAAATGTCGGGAAATATTTTTAATAACAAAATAATATGAAGATAGTTCTACTGGAATTAGAGTTTAAGAAAAATATAACAAACAATCAAGCAAACACAAAACTCCCAAAATGGTGATAGAGTTGTCACAAAAAGGAATTATTTTACATGGGAAAAAAAATTACAAAAAATATTTATTCTTTCTCATTTAATTACTGTTTTGGATGCCTTATTCAAAAGAATGTATAAAGGAGGAATTAATTTAATCAACAAGAAATTCTGTAGGTGCTTCATAAAGAAGAGCAGTTAACGAAGTAGAAAGACATTTCTGGACTGGAAGACACAAGAGTTCATTATGAGAGTAAGCATAATCAGGCCAAAGTGCAATTAAAAGAACATTCATTATAATTGGAAACACAGAAAGCAAGAATGACAAGATTTTAGAAAAGCAGTGAAACAAACTTATACCATCTATTTAAAGAAAGACTTCCTAAATATAGAGTTTAAATTAAAATACTAATAAAGACTACTTGCAGGCATGCTTAAAGCACAAACAGGATCTTGAAGCTGAACCTTAAGAATATTCTTCTTGTTGATTTTAGCAGTTCCAAAGAATTTTACTGCCCTTGTGAGTAGTTCTTGGATCACCTTCTCTATGTGTAAGTTGGTGATCTTTACAAAGACCTTTATGAATTGGTACCACAAATAAAACATAGTTTTGCAAATGTATAGAGGTTCAAAAAGCACTGAGAGCTTCAAAAATGTGAAGAAAATAAAATCCTAGTGTCCCTCTCTGGGGATGTCTGTAGCTTCAGGATCATACCTCATGGAGAGGAAATGAATCCACCAAAGAATTGGCCCCTCTCAGCCAGGGACTACTTTCCCAGTACTTAAGGAAAATTTAGAAAACGGAGACTGGCAGTCAGCAAGTTCATCAACCACTTAACTGTGAAAGGGAGATAAGCAATAAAAAAATTGCAAAATCCCCACAGAGGTGCTGAAATCCTATAGAAGATTTATTCATTTGACATGTCAATGAATCCCCTATCCCAGCTGACGGACTTAAATTAAGACTTGGACTTTGTGTTTGAGAAATATTGCACACAGATTATGCTGAGATGATGCAATTCTAACTCCTGGGTAGCAGGGTGAAGATTTAAGTCAGTATTATTTGAGATTAATAAGACAAAGCTCAGGTGTTTGTAACTTTTTTTTTGTGCCAGCAGCAACAGCTATACCTGGATCGACTTGTTTTGTTGTTTCCTGAAGAAATCTCTTAGGTTATGACATATTTCCTTGGTTATAAAATAAAACAGATTTCTACTAGAAGATAAAAAGACACTGAATGTGACTCATAAAACTTCTTCTGCTCCTCTCCTAAGAAATTAACAGTAATGTTACCAGATGTTCTGTGCTGAAGCTGGGGAAACTTATGTTTACATTTCATTTACTGTGAGAAATAAGATGCAGAGATGACATTGTTATTTACAAGTATTAAGTGGCACTCTGAAGAGTTCTGCTACTCCACTGCCCTCTAAAGCTGAGGGCAACAAAATTCCTCAGGTTTTTGCCAGGTTTCATAAGAGCATAAAGCTGTCTTATTCTGTCAGTGTATCTTCACCTTCCAGTCCTTCCTAATAGCTTTTGAATTCATTATCCAATTCCTGTCAAATATTACAAGGATCTAGAAATCTCAAAAGTATTGTTTCTACAAATATTGTGAATACCTATTGTTAGACAGCGTGCAGAAACACAAATAAAACTTCTGCATCCTCTCCAGGGGAAAAAACCCAACACTTCAGTATTGAATTCACTAATTATCTGTCCCATTCTGTTTCTGAGCTGAAAATATCAACTTTACAGTTTGCACAACCGCATCTAAAGATCCATTTAGTTCAAGTCTTACAAAAATCTGCACTTTCTTATGTGCTTGTGCAAACATTGTTTACCATTCTCTCCAGTTTTCTGACTTATTTCCATTCAATTGCTGCAAGATTTTCATTTCTTTGGAGCACATTTATCAAATATTTGTGAAGCATCTCACACAGAGTGGGAAAAACTGAAAGGGATTAAGAATAGAGGATTCATTATTTTTTCTAACCAAGAGTGACAGTGGTCACTTTATTGTCAGGATAGGACACTTCTCTAAAAATCAACTTTTTTTCTTCACCCTAAAAGAAACAAAGGACATTTATTTTGGTTTGGTGTAATCTAAGAAACAAATAAAGATGGTAATTAGCACAGCACTAAAAAATTCTTTCCTTCTATATCAGCAGAAACATCAAATTATTCCATAAAAATTAAAGAAATTGCAGTGGAATTGACAAGTACAAGTAAGACAATATTCACTTTGAGTAACTTTAGACATCCAAACTTAAGTTTTGAATTAAAAAGCAAATCTGCTGAGACCACCACAAAGTGAATGAAGACAGGCAGGTTCTCCAAAAGGTGATTCAAGGCAAGACATCATTAACAACGCAGAAAACCTCAGGGAATTCACCTTCTAACTAGTATCACAACTTCGACTTCTAAATGTACAGTTGGAAGTTTAATCAAATGTGGAGATCTGAAATCCATTTTCATCTTATTCCCATGATTATCTGTAACCTTATAGCCAGGCTCAAGACTTATTATAGTAATACTTAATTACAACCCTTTCAAAAAAATAAACTTGCAAGGACAGGGACAGTGAAAAAACTGTATGAATTTCACCTGTACCCTGTGCAAAACTAAGGCCAGGACTTTTGTAGAATTTAGAAATCTTTCTAGCTTTGTCACAACTGGAAAGTAGGAAATGAGAAGCTGGTGGAATGGCAGGCTCACTTGCCTAGAATTGATTTGCACAAGTAAAGGATAGTGAGGAATAAATAAACTGAAAAAAAGACAAAAGATAACAACTATATGAAGATACGACAGTGTTAAGTGTCATTATTCTTCTGATTTAAGATGAGCATAATCTAAAGCAGCACTATACAATAAAAACGGTGAGTTATTTAAACATTTCTGTAGGATTTTAAACATTCCAATGAATCATTTATAATTAGCTATGATTAAAAAGTCACTGACAAATAGATAACCCCAATGAAATACATGGTACAGAGTGCTTTCTCAACTCACATTATCTTTCTTTTTTGTGTGTTAAAAAGTAAAAAGATTTTACTATAATTACAGTCCCATACCGATGATTCATAAGGAGATATTATATTTGGAGTGCCTACTGATAGCCATCCATATTGGCTAGTAAAAGGAATTAAATGTTTCATGTTCATTTGAAATTTCAGCTTAATGCCAAAAATGTTTTGGTTTTTTACAGATCAAGAAGGGACAAAAGTGAAAAGACTTCCAGAAATAAATGCTATGTAATAGAAAAATATCAACCATATGTGCATTTCAGATTTGTAGATCAAGTTACAAGGTTGGCAATCAGATTTCAACTCCCTAAATATTCTCAGAGTTCTAAATATAATTTTCTTCTGTTCTTCTCCCCCTGCCACTTCCTTCCCAAACTGTTGTGTAGCATTTCTATGTGCCGTAAAGCGACCTGTCTTGTATAACTTGGAGAACACTGGATTTGTTTTGTGAGTAAAATGACACTTATTCTTTGGGTACTGTCCTGTACTAGTGTAAAGCAAAGGGTAGAAGCATAGGCTGTTTTCTGGACTTGATATATGTTGAAGCAGTTTCAGCCTCTTGAAGTTTTCATTACAATTTGTGGTAAGACAAGTAGATACATAAGGACAATTCTTCTGCTCATTTCCAGCATGGTAACTAAGTGAATTCCTACACTTTCTTTATGCCCATCTGCCTTTCTACCTGTCTTTTCCACTTTTTGTCCATATAGCCTCTTCCAAAAGAGTTTCAAGGAGAGATGAAGATCTCAGAGAGAGTAAATTAATAAAATTATCATTAAAACTTATCACTGAGTGAAAGAGCTCTCTATTGTTAGGGCTTTCCATATGACAAAGTTTAAAATATTAACTGGTGGAATCACTGGGGTCTTGGGCATATAAGGAGGACCTAATGTATTCTTGAAGAGAGGAGATTTTAGAGATCTGCAAGGCAGCTGGTGTCAAGAAGTGTAATGATGTGGGAAATAGGGCAGAATTAATCTATAAAGAATCCCTCTTCTTTAGTTCCACTACTCATGGGACACCTTATTTTTTTATTTGTACTTGTCTGTGCTTAACAGTCCAGATCACAATACCAGGGTTCAAAGGCAGAAACCCAAACTGTTCACAAGCCTGGGTTTTATGACCAGAAAAATCTTACTGTGATCGTCAATCTGGACTACCAAATTAATGCAGACCTCAGGATTTTCCTAATTTCTTTAGCAGGTGAGCGGAACAAGAATATTTAATTGTGATCTAAAGCAGCAGAGAATCTAGCACTCATTGCTTAAATTATTCCAATTTAATAATATTACAGAATTTAATATTTCTTACTACTAAAGCTATGCTTACATTTTACTTTGTCAGCTCTGATTTCATTCATCAGATCTTCCAAAAGGTATTTACCTTTATATGTTGAACTAGCACATTACAGGGTAAAAATATTAATTCTTTCTATCTAAAAGAGATCAGACTCTTTCAATATAATCTTTTAATACAAAGTAAGGTTTCAACAACCTGTCATTAATTTTAAAATTATTTTAAATTTTCTTAGCAGTTTTTAAATGCCAAGCTTTGGCTGGACATGGTATTCTGGTACTTTTTTGACTGACATGGTAATAAACCACCTATTTAAAATTATTGAAATTAAAAATGCGATTTTACTAGCATTAATTCACCCTGAGCTGCTTATTGTGTTACTTTCATTTCAATTCATATGTCATGTAAACAAATATGTTGTATTCTCAGCAGCCTCAGTGTAGATTCCCTGTTAAGGATATATTAAAACTATTTCAAAATTCCTTGCAGTTATTCTGGATAAAAATGTTACTTTTTGAAAAGAGCTGAAAACTGATTTTATGAAGACGGCATACTGACAGCTTACTAAAAAGTTCAGCCTTGAATCCTCTATAATAATAGCTTTTTCTTGGTTTACAAGATGGATAGATTATAGAATGAGGCAAGCTATGAATTCCTTACAATAGTAATAAGAATTCTTATCTGCTGTTCTGAAAGGAGAATTGCCAAGAGTTTTTAACATAACAAACAACCAATAATGTTTCTGACAGAAGGAAGAGTTACAGAGATAACATAAATATCTGAATTCTCACCAGTAAATCCAAACCCCTACCTGAAGGAAGATATCACAAAAGACATACAAGTTCACAGGTAACAGAACAGGACATGAAAATTAGGTGCAGAATTTCACAGCATCTCCTGTGTCAAAGCAAGAGCATGGCAGAGGAGCTTCTTTTAAGCCATCATGAACCAACTGGAGAGACCTTCTCAGAGTCTACTCACAAATTTTGAAGTCCATCAATACTGGCATGGGTTACCCTTTGCAAGCAACAGATGTACCTTCAAAATCTATGCCTTAGCTTTAGCAAGTGGAGATTTTTTTCCCGACTGCTATTTTTTTCCTATTTCCTACTTCATAAAATGTTATTTCATCCTAATATTTTTCCTTGGTTGTTTTTTCCATTTCTGTGCTATAAATTCTGTAATTTCTTTTGAGAGGAGTTCTTCTGTTATCAAATTGGCATCAGTTTATAAAACTGCTATAAAAATGGAATCTAAAGTAAATTAATTATTTGCCCACTGCCTAAATCTAATAGAAAGCAAGCTACTCTACAACACTGCATTTTAATAAATTTAATGAGAATTCATCATTTTAATGTTAAACTGAAATAAATTACTACATGAAATCCTGGCTGTTTAGAATAACAATGACTATAAAAATAACAAAGGAGATATTACAGTTTTTACATTTTGCATGATAATGAGCTTAAAACAATACAGAGGGAAAGGACAATTTTGCTACAAAAAATGAAACCCTTCCATGATCGTGCGCATGCCATTCTCACAGAAGTCAAGGACGTAATCTTGACCCAAGAATGTCAACAGGAAGTCAGAGGATTAATTAACTAGGAAAACAAAAGCAAATTCTTACAAGAAGAAAATTTCAGAGACAGCAGTGTTAAGGATACCACTTAGGACATTCAGATAATTAACATCTTTTCTAGAAAATACACAACATTCTTGTTACAAAAATTAGAATCTTAATCACCATTTTGTAACATTTACCTAAAGTTTATTTTAAGAGAAGCTTTGTTTTTAACAATCATCTTAAATCCTAGTAAACTGAAGAATTAATTAGCAAGCACGGAGGATCAGCAAACTAATGCTTTAGTCTGTTAAACCATCTGCTCAGGAGCACCCTGTTCAAATCTTGGCATTAGGAGAGGATGGATGAATACTTTTGTCTCTTGCACTTAGTCACAACTTGCCATTCTTTGCTTATGCACATTTTTTTTCCTTCAGCTCATGGTAAATAAAGTTATAAAGAGGTCAGTAATTGATCAGATTTCTGTTACCATGAAGTTTTGCATAACAGATTGCTAACAAATTTGGCTGAAAAACCTTACTGTAGCCATCCATCCCTCTTATTTCATACCAGATTCCTGTATTCAATAGGTATGTAGGAAGGGACAGATTCAGCATTATCTTTTGTTTTCTTTGTCTAATACAAAGCAGGCCTATATCCAGTTAAACCAGGCAAAATAGTGTAAAGTAAGTGAAGTCTTCAAGGAAATCTGTCCTTCATTTCTGAAGACTATTAATGAATGCTCCATTAATATTTTAATACCTCATTCTTTTTCATTATTAACAACAGCATACTTATCAGATCTGTGGAGGTCCTTGTTATTGCAACCCCAATCTGTCTTCATTTTCTAAACTTTCGTGCTAATTCTTTGATTTCATGTCACAGCTTTGTTTCCAGAAAGTGCAGGTACATTCTGACACATAATGGATCAAGGGTGGTGTTTGGAATGAGGGTAGCCAACAGTCTAGTCTAATGGAATACTTTTTTGTTGACACTGAAACTATTTCCTTGTACTTCAGACACTTTTTTACAGATTGAAAAGATGGAGGGCTGTCAGCTGCAAACAAAGTGATTGATAGAGTAGGGAAGCCGTCCAGCAAACCACACTGTGAAGTCTGCATGGTAGCAAGGGGCAGAGAAAGGTGCTCCAAGGAGCACACTAAAAGAGGAAGGTGCTCTGCACCACACTAATCAATTTGCCAAAGACAGAGCAATGTTCCAAATAAAGGCAAAGATCTGGACTAAACCTGGCAATAGATGGCTTCCTCTCCATCCACAGACAGCTTTCTCCTCAACTCTTTCTTCCTGACTCTTTGGGCAGATGTGCTGCTGTGATCCCCTCAGGGCCACATGGGGAAAGTGGTCCTGGTCACAAATCCTCTGAAGAGGAGACATTTGTTTAAAATTCTGTTCCTCTGTCCATTAAGCTTTGCGCTCCTTGATTTTGCTCATGCATTACAGACTTGATCCTCCTAACTAGCTTCAACTGGCATTTTCTCATTGACTTCAATTAAGTGAGACCAGGACACAGATAAGGTTCTGTCTGAGAAATCACTGTATGGTAGTAATTGCAGAATTTTATTCAAAGACATATTTTATCTGTGTTGATGAAATTAAAATAGGATAGGAAAGAGGGAAGAAAAAGCTCAGGCGGAAGGGCTGGCATTTTAATTTTTCCAAGTTGCTTCTGTAGTAGATTGACCTCCCTCAGATAAATCTGTGCACCATGGAAACTATTTTCTCACTGAGAAAAAATTTCCAAGTTCGGCTGAATGCCTATACATCAAGTTAAGCGTATAGCTAAACTGTGCTACTGCGTAATCTTACTGCCCTCTTCCCATCCTTCTCTCCTGTTGTTTGTTATCCTTACTGTCATATCTGGTTTCAAAGCAGGTTAAGGTCACTGGGGCAGGGCATGTGCCTTTCACACTGTTTGTAGACCTCCAGTGCGTGGGAGTATGGGAAAGAAGGGGAAGGAAAACAATTTTTAAAATCTTCAGAGGTTAAATAATAAAGCAATAATAACTTGCTGCGAAATAAATGCAATCAACTGATATTTACACAGCATTATATCCAGTCTCTACTGTGTTCAGCATAATTATAGTATTGCTAAGCCATATATAGGTGGACAGAATGATTTTTTTATTACTATCTTGCTTTACTGTATATTCACAGTTAGCCTACAACCTGCAGGTCTAAATTAATAATACTAGTATGAATATACTATTAATAATCATAGTAGGAGTATATGTCTACATGAGTTCATAAGGGCTTAACTTCTGTAAGCACTGATGAACTGTGACCATCTGAGCAAAGGAGAACTTTGTGTATCCAGAAAATTTTGTGTAGGAGCCAGACAGCAACAAAAGCCAGCCCAGCCATCCGCTGATGTTGGAGCAGAAGCTGTTTCATGGAACTGGTGACTTGTGTAGCAAAACAGCATTCAGACGGAAAATCCAGAGTCCAGGTTGAGGGCTTTTTTCTCAACAGTTTTTATATTAAAAATAAATAAATTGCTCTCTAATTTTTTAACCTAAACGTGTCATGGGTATCTGGGGACATGGAGTGGAATATTTCCCTCCGAGGCAGCTGCAGAAGCAGAAATAACAAAAATAAATAAATAAATAAATAAATGCCAAGAGACTACAGACAAAGAAGCAAGAGATTAAAGCAATAAAGTTACACAAAAGGGAATGCAACAGTAAAGGAAAAGATATGAACTGTAACATTCAACTGACCACACGTTCTGTTTCCTTCTAGTATCCAGTGGATTCCAACATCCACTGCCTATATTTTTCCTACACATCTTATCTGAAATCTACAGCTTTACCATGAGTTATTTCTTGTTTTGAGAAATCCAATTGTCATGAAATGACTACAATGGAGATGGCAGTGGTTAAAGTCTTGAAGTGTCTGTGTGCACACAGCAGTACAGAGAATCCAGAGTCAGAGCTCAACATAAGCTGAACAGGTTCACCCCTTGTAGTAGCTGAACTTAAACTCACTAAAAGGGGCGTTTCAGGTTTTTAAGAGCTACACACATAAGTGAAAAATATGCCACAACTTTTGCAGGCAACACCTTAACTTCACTATAAAGAAATGCATGACATATATTTTAAGCATCATTTTACATAGAGTAAATTTCATTGCTCTCCTGTTAGTTTCCACTGACATTTATGTGTGCAGTTCAAACAATAACAAGGCAGACGGTAATAGGGAGTTTAACAGCAGAGATTGTCATCTGACCCATTGTCCTTTTTTTATTCTTCTTCTTCTTTTTTTTTTTTAATGAAACTTCTACACTTCAAGTTGTTTCATTTGTCTTGATTTGGTTTTTTTTGTTTTGTTTTTCTTTACGCATTCTTACATGGAATCAAGCTTGTTAGCTGACATGAGAAACAAGGAATGAAATTAACAATGTTACCCGTAGAGGCAGAGAGAACTGATTCTGCAGGCAGAATCTTCTCTCCTATTTAACTATTTGTTTTCAGGGTGTAAATATCTGTAATCTTAGATCCTATCACTCTGCTAGTGATAATAGTTAACATGAACATGTTAAATGAAACAAGAGATACACCCTTTTTGGCCTTGGAATGGACAGGTTTATATTGAGATTATCTGCAGGCTGTCCCTTCAGTTTCTGTTGAAATAATGATTACAAGTAATCATATAAAAGTTTATCAAGCTTCTTGATGGTGCCAGATAGATGACAATGAATGGGTTTTATTTGTTTGGTTTCATGACTGTAATTGGAACATGTAACATCAGAGGCTCCCATTTTTTCCTGAAATTATATGCAGCCTTATTCTCCTTCTCACGTGAACTGCAATACTTTCTTCATTAGCATATGCTGTTAATATGTTCATTAAATTCATGTCACATTGTAATTAATCTGAAAATTATGTCATTTCTGCAGAACCTACAACCTCATTATGTTCACAGTATGTACATCACAGCCATTTTATTTCTGAAAGAGGTATACCTCTGTTTGGTTATTAATCAAGGGGTCATTTCTGCCCAATTTACAGCGATTAACTCTTTACAAGGAATCATTTTAAAGCCTCAAAGTACGATACTAAGGAATAAAATTATTATATGTTCTATAGAGAGAAAAAATCATTGCATAGCAGCACTTATTTATAATGTAAATTTAATAATCCATATAAAAAGTATCAGTTTAGATTCATCACACGGAGGTCAATATATAAGGCTGAGCAGGATCAAAAACTTAGGAGTAGCTAGAAACTATGACTTTCAGAACAGAGCGCTGATGTTTGATTTATAAGGAGTATTCAAAGCCATACTGAATAAAACATTTTTTACCTGCAACTATTTGTCTATATCATACAGATAGAACAAAATTTTACTAATCAGATGTTGCTAAAAAATATATGTTTAAGCTGCAGATCAACATGACAGATTTCAACCCACTGCTTCATTTTCAACAATTAGTAACACAATAAAAGTGAAGAAAACTATCTCTCCATGTAGGTAAATATTATCTAATATATTTTTTTCTTAGCATGGTGCAAGGGTTTGGTTTTTTTTTAAGTATATAAATGTGCTTTTAGGTTTGATTTTTCCAAGGTGATTTACACCAAGTATCTATTTAAAAATGTAAGCAAACTTACTGTCATCATAAGGGAAGTATTTCATATCTGGCTTTTGAAGATTTGGAGGCATCAATTAGGGTGACCAACCATACACACATACTTTATTAATAAGAAATTTTGCAGCTGTGAGTGGCAGGGATTAACATAGAGCAGGAATAACCTGAGCGATATCAAATACCAGGACTTTCTGTGGGCCTGGATTTCACACTCAGCATTTGGCACCTGAACAGTTGATTGGCAGTCTATCAGCTACTGCCCATGCAGATTTCATGCTGCCTTAGGTTCTGAGCCCTTTGGAGGAATTGCGGCAAACAGAAGGCACATTCCAAGAACTAAACCTTCCGTTTTTCAGGAGCACCACAGTAGCAACGATCAAAGGAGACATTAGTGAATAAACACATTTTAATAATTGATACTATGGTTCTCTGTGAATATTGATGGTTAATAAGATGCTCACTTTACTAAAGTGTTTCTGAGAAAGAGGAAGACCGAACAGTAAATTCTGGGAAAGGAAGTAATGCTTGGCAAGATCCTTTAAAACTTATTTTTCATAAAGATGCATTTATCAAATACAGTATAAATTTTATTTTTCTTCAGAGTTAGGGGGACAGAGAGCTTAGGTTGTAGCCTGCTAGTGAGAACAGTGCAGTAAACAAACTTCATAGTTCTAAGAGGAAACTCAGCATATTTATGAATGGGATTATTGGTGTGGTTGCTTGCCGCAGCAGGGAAAGGATTCAGTGCCCCTGGAGGCAAATTTCCAGTCCTGTGCCAACTCATATGATTATTTAGATTCTCAAAAAATCTCTCTGAAGCCCTGTAGTGGTACAGAGAATAGGAAGTCTGATGTTTCAAAGAGTTGTAGAAGATGGGATATGAAAGGAAGAAAAACTTAGAAATTAAAGGTGAAGTTCATGCTAGAGAAACATTTTTTTGGTTTGTTTTTTTAAATGTAATTTTGATGAACATGCAATTTTACAAAAAAAATCTGCACTGATGAAACAGAGCAAATAGTTGCATTTCAAGCAATTCAAAATATCTTTTTCTCCTCTGCAGTAACAGGTTCTGACACAGGTCAGTGTGAACTGCGTGTATAAATAGATGCATTTCTAAAGAAAATTAATTTGTGCGTATTACTGCAACCATAAATTATAGAAGACATCTTTATGTGCACTAAACTCCTGTAAGTACCCACATACAGCCGCTTAGCCGTGGAACAAAGCGTCGAGAGCACCATAGCTACGAACCTCAGGCACTGCTTAGGGTTGCAGGACCAGGCACGGCGGCGGCGGCGGCTGCGGCAGGGCGCAGCAGGCCGGGCATCCCCGGCCTGCGCTGCCCAGAGGCAGCTCCGCCGAGCCGGGAGAGCGCCGTGCTCAGCACCCCGCAGCGCGGCTGCTCTGCTGACACCAGCTCCGCTCCGACAGTGCTTGTGGCAACGGGAAGAGTCAGAGGCTTGGGAGCGCCGGTGTACGCTTTCTCTAGGTGTTTATTTACCCGTCGGGATAAGGCGAAGCCTGCAGACAATTTAGCAACACTGAGGCTGGCGTATCCACTAAACATTTCAACGAGGGATGAATTAAGACTTCCTGCGGCGTTACTGATAGTTCTATTCCTGGAGGAGTTTGCAGAGCCAAGTGGACCACTCCGGGTACCAGGGCAAGCTCGGGGCGGGGGACTGTGTAACTGCAGAGTGCGAGAACAAAGGGAACTAAGCCCGGGACACGCACACGGGGCTGGCGAGGGGCTGCGATGCCGAAAGGAAAGACCCAGGCGCAGCGCGCCGCAGCGCCGGCAAACGCCGCTGCCTGCATCCATCCATCCTCCCGCTCCCACCCGCGGCCCGGGGGGGGGGCCGGGCGCGGC
>VXBC01001247.1:278665-295717 GCA_013399945.1 Ploceus nigricollis | reverse complement strand
GGGCGGGGTCCCGGCAGGTGCTTCCGCGGGGCGGGGCAGGCCGGGCGTGCCCGTGCGGGAACCCCCCGTCCCCGGCACGGTGCGGGGGCTCTGCCTGGCAGGGGGTCAGCGCGGCGCCCCTCGGCAGCGAGATCGCAGCGCTATATATTGTAGTTTAAATGCAAATGATCGTGATGTAACGAGCACTACCGGGCTTATAGGCTGCGGGGTTGCTTTGTATGGGCACCGCTTCTTAGTTTACTTCTGGATGGGAATCCAAGAGGCGTGAAATAGCCAGGACTGTTTCACGTTCTCCCATGATATGTTGATTGAACGTTAAAAAAAAGAGAAATCTTATTTTCCTGCAGGTGGAAAGGATAAACAATTTAATCTTTCTTGACCTTTATTCTAGTTTTGCTTTTTTCTTTAATGTAGTTGACTGGCTCCTTGTATATATCTACATAATCTCATAATTTTTATGAAAACGTGTCCCAGTTTCTGTTTAAGGGTTTTATTACAAAAATTATGATGTGTCTGATACCCGCACTGCCAACTTTTTTCAGTACTGAAGAAATACAGAGCAGTCTCTTCTGCTAATGTTTGTTTAGATCTTGCTAAAACTTTGCTAAACATGGTTCCCTGCATTTTGCACATAGAGGGTTTTACTTCTCAAGGCAAGAGGCATGCAGATAAGTAGACCTTAACTTATGACAAATAACATTTTAAGCATGATCTCCTGTGTCTGTCAGCTGATCTATAGGCAAGATCTGCTTGTTTACAGTAATCTGGAAAGAGAGTACATGAGGTAGAGAAGGAAGCTTATTTTGACTTTTAAAGTAAGTGTACTACTTAAGTTTGTAGGACTGTTTGGTTTTGGTGTTTTGATTTTTTTTTTTTTTTTGGTAGGAACCTATAAGTGAACCCCAATATCATTAATTGGATTGGATTACTAATTATAGTCCATGTGGATATATTTTGGTTGGATGCAACCAGTAAGTCAAGTTCAAATAAGGGCCAAAGAAAAACTTCAGAGATAAGATGTCTGTTTCCTAGAAGGCTACGTGTATTGTTTAAATAACTCTTTTTTTTTTTTAGTCTGATGTGAGTGCATGGTGTGTGCGTGTAAACACAGATAATATTAACAAGATTGTCTTGTTTTAGACTGTTTATTCTGTGATGCATTGCTCTAACTTGGTTTGAATGGATTCAGTAATCTCCTTAGTTTCATAAATAGTTTCACAGGTAGTATTTCAGTGTTCTACTCCCTCATTTGTTCTGCATTTTGGGGCCAGATTATGTGTTTTTGAGCAAAATGGTGCTATTCTAGGGAAAGTAGGTGAGAATTCAGACAGGTACTAGTTTTAACTTTGCCCCAGTTGAAATAGATGCAGTTGTAAGGATTGGGTAGCATTGCTATGTACTAGAAATTGTTGACTGTTTGACATTGGAACAAATCCTTTGTGAAAGGGAAAACACTCTGATGTGTTTTTTTAAGTTTGACTCAAAACCACTTACTAGAGCTCTGCAGTTGTTTGTAATCCAAGCTTCTGTTTGCAAGACACTGACCAGAAACTGTATCTTGACTTCCTACTGCATTTTGCAACAGCATGTATCTGAAGTTTCTATTATAACCAAAAGATCCTTCCAACTACTTGGAATTTGCCTAACACCGAGTAATTGTGTGTTCTTTCACTTTCTGGGTGCACGTTATCCCAGTTTAAAGAGACCTACTGAGTAATAATTTCTGTGCCCAAAAAGTATTATTTGCTAAATAACTTCGAAATACTCAATTGTTTTGGAGATTATGAACCATTACTAAAGTGGTTTGTGTTAAAATGCATTTGAAGTTTCTGTGCTGTTCTGAGTATGAAGATAATAGAGTTTCTTGTAACTGTGTGCTTACAGTTTCATTTTGTGCTGTTAATGCAACAGGTGATGTGGACTTGGCAACATGGTAGCCTAGCTTTCCTTCACTTTTGAAACAGAGACCCAATATTCTTTGGCAGCTTTCATGGCTTGGGCATGCTGCTTGTTTTAGTCCGCACTGAAGAGTGAAAGAGTGTGGACATACACTGACTGAAAACTTCATGTGCCATACTTTCATTTTGGTATGGATAATGCATAAATGAATTGATTTCCTGAAAGTAACACAATTATGTGAAAGTAACACACCATGCTATAACTGCATGTTTTGTAGGGGGTTTGGTTGTGTATATAACAAAAGTCTTCTGTTCGCTTATTTCCAACTAATAAAATAAACATTCTGTTCAAAATGTGCAATACTCCCCTTGTGAACTACAGTAGCAATTCAAAAAGAGGGAATAGTTAAATGTGTGCATCTATGAGCTTTAAGTTAAAAGGTTGCTTTATTTTCAGTATTTGTATGAACTTTACAATCCACTTCTTTTTGAAGTACTGTCTTATATAAGAAAAGATTGCCAACTTAAGTGCCCTTTCAAATTATTCTAGAATATTAGATCAATTTGTGCTGTCTAGGATTGTCATTCTGTTAGGATAGGCCCAATAAGAATACCATGGAAGAGGCAGGGGGTGCTTTCTAGCACAACATGTAGTTCAGGAAGTTTTGCATTGCTTGTGAGGAAAGGTGTGGTTTCAGTGAGAAACTCGCTTGCCGACCGATGTGTTTTCTTTTTGCTTCCCCAGGATCACAGGGTCTTCTTGGTAAATAAATGTGTTGCACAAGTTACTCTTCTTGGCAGCAAGTTGTTGTGGTATAGAAAAGATTACTTTCTAAAGATAAGTTACACAATAGCTGGAAAAGCTGATTCAAGCTGTTTAAAAATTAATGTTAAAGACTGAGAAACAACAACAAAAAACCCCAAAACAAACACCAAAAGCCCCCCAAAATCTCAATCCAACCCAAATCCTACCAGCAAATACTAAAACATTGAATGTGAAAGTTAACTTTTTGGTTTTTTTCTTAGCATAAAAATTAATCTTGAAAGTTTTGGTTTATACATTTATCTTGGGTAATTGTATGAACAACATTCTGGACTCCGTATAAGAGTTTATAAGTGAAACTTATTTAGGCAAATCACTAGTATGTACTAATATAAAAACTGCAAAAAAAATCCGAGGGTATATAGTGGGTGATTATTTGGTGTTTCATCCTGGTTCCATGATTCTGGATCAATAAGTATGGGCATTTTTGATGCATGCTAAGGATTTAAAACAGATTGTTTTTTCCTTTATTATTATTGAAAGATATTGTTCAGGTGTAGTAGGAAGATATAGCCAAGTTAATACTTCCAAAAAAAATCCCCCAAGATTTAATAACATTAAATGTTACAGTCAAGGAGGGTAAGCATATTTGGCTTTTGTATGTGAAGGTGCTTACTTTTGCTCAATTTAAATGTTTCTTTGGTTTTTGGTACTGTTTGTGTCAACACTTAATGCTTAGGATAAATAATATATGTTGAAGCCATCTTGACCAATCTTCTTCTTCCACATATTTCTATGTGAGTGTCTAAGTGTGAGTCATACTGATCAAAAATAGCATTAAGAACACATTGTTGCCCTGTGATTTTTTTTTCCTCTGTAATACCCTGACTAAATAACAGTTGTGATTTTAAAATTCTCCTAAGAATGCAACTGAGTCCTCAATATTTCGTGTGCATATCTGAATGATTTGACAGCATGGTTTACCAAACTTCCCTGCATTGTCCACGTGACAAAGTTGTTTGAATGTCTCCTATAGCAGGAGCAGAGATGAAGACCCTGTTTCAGCTTTAGATCAATGAAGGTCTCACCACTGCCTTTTTGGAGGTGTGGAATGTCAGTGCCCAACAGTCAGCAGCTTCTTGTACAGCTGGTTTAACACCACAGAATTAATGCAATGGTTCTCGGTTGAGTCTCAGCAAAATACTGCAAAAAATTTCTACCAACACACATTTATTTTTTCCCCTAAGTATTCATTGTGTTTCTTGAGATATGTAATTGTTGCAGCTTGCCTCATGAGCTTTTATTGAAATTATTATATCCTTCTCTAAATGCGTTGATACACTTTGAGACAGAGAATTAAAGTTGTACATGCGAGTTTCATGTAATCTGACTTTTCATGTAGCATTTGGCAAAGACTTTCACCTAGTGAGCTCTGCACCTGTAAGTTGTAGAAAACTCCTTCTGTCCTTAGGAAATCCAGATCTCAGGCTGATGAAAAGAATGCATTTTGAGTGTGAACAAGGAGATCTGAAGGTTTTAGGTCAGAAGTTGATTATGTTCTAGTCATGTTGCAGTGTCAGAATTTGACAGTAGGTTCAGCAGTGTTTGGTTGCTCTGTAGAAAGGAATCACGAAGTTCATTCCTATTACAAGACCATTCAGAATTTGATTTCTTCAATGTAGACATAATAAATAAAACCTACTATGTAAAAATTTAAAAGAAAGCTATTTGGTAGGCATGTCACTGAACTTTTCTCATCTTTTATATTAATAGTTTGAGAACCCTTTTTTTTTCCTCAGTACTTTCTTGTTACTCATGAGTAGTTTGCATATTTCTGGTTTTTATTCAGTGGTGTGCTTGGTCTTTTATGCACAATACAGAGCTGTGCTGCAGAAAAGTTACCACCACATAAATAATTAAATACATGAGTTTAATGAAACTTTGATTTGTATCTCTTGAAAGGTATATTTTAAAATCTCTGCTAGAATGACTAGGAATTTCCAGATTCTTTGAACTTTTGAAAATTAGGTTAGTTTTTTTTCTGAGTCTGTTAGACATAGAAAATTAATTTTAGTTTGTTTTAAAAATATGGAAGTTATGTTTATTTTTTCTTCATTGTTTGAGTATTTTCTAAACTATGTTTTTAAAGAGCAAAGGACCTTTGTCTCTAAAAGGCGAGGATTAGTATTCCTACATTAATCCATGGCAAATTAAATTTATTACATGTGTTTTGAAGGGTTGAGTGAAGTAACATGTCATAGCTATGATACTCAGCCTAGCTAATCCTTGATTTGACTTTCTCTGAGTCTCAAAACTCTCCCAAGATCATTGCCTCAGTAACTTTGTTTAATGCATAATTTTAGCTCTCCCTTCATCTTTTCCACTTGAAATATATTCTTTGGTTACATTTCAGACATACAGTCTAATAAGTTTTATCTCTGCTTCTGTCTTTCAGTTATTGTTTTATGTGATTTGAGGGGGACAAAAAGGATTAAAAGCGTTTTTTTGTCAATAAACACAAGGCAAAACAATGGGTTGTTAATGTTTCACATGGGATTTTAAAGAAACAATTTAGTTACATTTAGAAACTTCCTTTATACCTTGGTAAACAAAGGCAAGGGTGGCTTTGTTCACCTTGCTTTAATTATACCTTTGTCCCTTAAAATAACTTGCTTTGTCATTATAATAGGACATGAAATACAGAATGATGGTTTCTTTCCTGATAAACTTAATCAGTTGCAGAATCTAAATAAAACATCTAACTTGTATGTTAATATTTCAGTGTGCCTGCATTCTCCTAACTAGGCTTATCTGAGCATATATTAGTTATGTGAAGCTTTTTGACATACTGAAAGTGAAAATAGAACACCTACGAATATTAAGCATACATGTAAGCATGCGTTAGACTGAGCTATTTATGTTTTCCAAAGTATGTTGGTTTTCCTTACCACAAGGTGTAGGCAGTGCCAGTTTCCTATCATGTCCCTCATTATCCCAAATCAAAACTTACAAAGTAAAGTTGTTACAAGTAAATTTCTAATACCAATTTTCTTGAAGTTCATTGAGGCTTTTAGGATGAAATATACTTTAAAAAGTATTTGCAATGCCTGTCATGGAGATATCTTTGGATATTTTTATATTAGTTTTAAAAACTGTAAATATGTCTACTTACAAAGTATTTAAGGTATCTTTCAGAATTTTAATCATATGTACATAAAGTTTACCATTTTATAAATTTAGGATCTATTTTCTCTTAACAATAATTTTTTGTAAATTTCTTTGTCTCTTCAAATCAGTTCCTATTTTGTGTTGGTTTGATATTGTGGGTTTTTTTGTATTTCTTTTTTCAATTTTTAATTGACATAATAAGTTGGACAAATACTATATGCCTAGAGGTTCCTTTTTCCTCAGTCTAAGTTGTGATAGTGTTTAAATGAGTCAGTATAACCAGAATTCCAGAATAGGTAGTTTATAAAAGCCTGTATAAATACTTCATACTTTTTAGATAAAGCACTCACCTGAATGTGATTCTTCCATTAACAGTATCGTCTAATTTGATTTAGCAAGTTTTGTAGCAATCTCTATTCTGTCATAGTCTTTTGTGTAATTTTTGATGATGTGCAATATATCCTCTAATTGTTTGGTCAGCTTTGCTAGGGGAGGAGGATATGCATGTGTTTTTCATATAAATAAAGCCTGGATTTCAGCTTCCATTCCTCAAGATAACTCTGGTTTTAGTTTAGAGCCTTGACATTTTGAATTCCTTGCTTGGGGTATAGCAACCTGCTTTGGAAACAGTTACAGCCTGCTCGGTTGTTTGGGAGAGTCAAACTCAAATTTGAGAACTCCTAATAGCTTGATCTACTACAAAGAAGAAAAAAGCCCCCAAAGCAAGGAAACAAATGTGTGTGATGGAAGCCACTGAGAATTCCTTTTTTGTTGATGTGTTTATTGTGGGCATGCACAAAATAATTCAGTTACTTTTCTGAAAAATAAGGAGATAGAGGTGATGAGATTTGACTCTGCTTACATGGGGGACCAAAGAATCTCAGTGAGTCAGGCAAAGGGAATCAGAAAGGTTCACTTACTGTTCTTTTCTCCCCAAGCATTTTACTAAACTTGAAAAAGGGAAGATGGTACTACTCATATATTAAGAGAACAAGGGTGGATGATTCACTGAGTTGATAATGGTAGAAGAAGTTATGGGGATCATTTCTGGAAGCACTGAACTTGATTCTCCTGGTATTCTCTCTGGTAACTTGAGTTGGTAAATGCAAGAGTTTCTGTTTTTTTCTCAGCTCCAAAATTGTTGAAAGTAGAAGCTTGTGTTTATGAAAGTTCTTACAACAGAGAACTGAGTCATACAATTTATGCTGAATTTATGGGTGCTGTCTTCTTTACTCAGCTGTCTCTTGTCATGGGGAGGATGGGAAGATGCCCAGATTTCAAAGGAGTCTTGTCTGTTTTTATGAATCTCAATGATAATTCACTTGCACATAGTTGTTGTTAAGTGTAGACCTGAAACACGTTTTCAGTTCTTCTGCTTGGAAGGGGTTTCTTTCCTTCTCACTATTCACTAGGTCTCTGTAGGTAGCTGACTGCTGTGATGGGCATGAGAGCCTCCTTTAATTTAAAAACAGGAGCTGAGGGGAAGCCGGCTTTCTACTGAATGGTCCATTGCTCATTTTAATTGTTGATCTTATAGTTCCCGTATGGTAGCATCATGAAGTAAGATGGTTCTTCTCTATGTTACTGATATTCTTAAAGTTCAAGATGAAAGCTGGGAAGGTGTTGGCTAGTTTTTACTATGGCTCAGGGAAACTATAAGCCTTGGCGCAGGGATCTAGAACTCTGTTGGTTGTAGTAGCCTCTGGTTAATCTTTGGTCAGAAAGTTGCCTTTGAAACCCTTGTAGCTAGGAGCTTAAAAGTATAATACTGTTTTATCTCACATTACAAAAGTGGCTTAATAACTTCCTGAAGAAAAAAGGAAAAGTTGTGCATTTTTTATGAAATAAAACCCCCCAGCAGGTGTTTGCATAGAGTCATAGAATCCTTTAGGCTGGAAAAACTCTTTCCAGCTGCTAACCTAATACTGCCAAATCTACCACTAAACTGTGTCCCTAAATTCTTCACATCACTGATTGTAATGGAGTAAATTTTTACACCTGCATCATAAAGTATGCTGACAGTGGGTTCTTGTATGTATTGTACCTACACATGACTGATACTGTCTGCAGAATTCACACAATATATTGATGGAAAAATATATTCCAAGTTTGATAAGATACAAAAAAGTGGGGGAGAAAAAGAAATCTGATGTGTTCTCTAGTTGCTGGAAAATATATAAGAACAAATCAAGTTCTTCCCTGTAGGAAGCAGCTGTAATGCAAAACATTGTCAAATTCAGTTCTAACATATTTTTCTCCTATTTCTGTGGGTTCATCCTATATAGCAGTAAGGTAAACAGTAAAAATTACTGCATACCGGCTGCTGAAACTTCAAGTGCATTGGGGGAGCAGAGTTGATTGCTAACAGGTATTTAAATTCTATGTCAGATGTGCAGAATAAACATTTCTGTAGCTTTTCTTGAAGTAGTTGAACTGTAGATGAAATGCTGTTTTCATGTGAGAGTTTTTGTTCTATGTGTTCCAGACAACTCCTTTACGTCTATACACAATTCTTTATTACATCTTTAGGAAAGGCTTTTGTGTGACTGTTTTTCACTATAAGACCAGTTTTGGTCGCGGTAAGAAGTAATTCTCAAAATTCTGCTCTTCTGGAGCATTGCTGAATGTCTTCTAGAGTAAAGGAGTACAGCTTTTAGAAAGGCTCAAAGGCATTTAATAAGGGGTAATATTACAGATGCTTACAAATGGCTTCTTGAAAGTGTAGTGTGCACATATAACCTTTATTTTCATTAGCTTTTTAATGCTTTGATTTATCTCCTTCAGCTTCCTATGTGATTCAGCTTGACTTTTAATTACCCAGTAATGGAGCAATCAATACAGCCATAGAACTGTTGGTAATTTTAAAGTTGTTTCTGGTAATACTGTGAAGCTAAACTGGGGCTGGTGCAGTTAATTTTATCACCATATTTATGTGATTTTGGGGATTTTGTTCAGAATTTAGTAAAGCAGTACATGTGATGGGTGGGATGCAAGCCTACAGACATACACTTGAGTTTGTTTCAGGCACTGTCTGACATGAAAGTCGGTCATAGATCAGATTTTGATTGTGTAGCACTAACTTATTTGTAATCAGTAGGTAAATAGGGAGCTTCAGGCATGAATTCATTCATAAATCATGGACTGATTGATCAGTCTGTGGGCAGATAAGATTATTGCTACTTAGTACAGAAGTTAATTTCTTATAGCTATGTCTTTACCAATAAGAATAAATCATTGCATTGTTCCACAAGTGCACACCAAAAATAGAAAGTACATTAAATTTGCCAAAAGGGTAAAATGTATTGCAGCATATGCCAGCCCAAGGTAAATACTGACTGTTACATTGCTTCTTGTGTCTTTATAGCTAAAATCAACTGTGATTACATTCAAAGAATGCAATGAAAATCTTGTAGAAAACTGAACTTAAGTTGGGTATTTGGAAATTGACATGCTTACACTTTCTTCCCAGAACGCTGCTCTTAGGTCACAGTTGTTTGACACCCACCTCTGGGCTTTGTAAAGATTTATGTGTTTGTAATAAGAGCTGATGCTGTGCTGCAGTGATCCAGAACGGCAGCACAGCAGCCTGCTTTCAGGCACGTGTCTTAATCTGTCAGATCTCTTTTCGTGCACAGCTGATAGACTTGCTTATCTTGTTTAAAGCATGCAAACAAAAGTTCTGAAAATGTCTGACCCAGAAATTAGCTCTCACATTAGTAAGGTGCAGGATGTGGAAATGCCTGCTTTAGTTATTTCTGCTGTACTGGTTTGCGTAGAATATGATGCCTAAGCAGCTGAAGTTAGATCAATTAACATCAGTAAAGCATTCTCATGTCCTTCCAAAATGTACATAACATTTTCTTTTAACTCTTATGAAAGCTTAACAGGGTGTGTTTCTATAGACACAGGTGTGTGGTGTTCTGCTGCACATGACAGGGTGTGATGCCAATGCCAAAGGTTGTGTGTCACCTGTGCAGGTCTCACTGCCATATCTGCCAGTGCTGTGGGGATGCCTCAGAGACACAGCAGTCAATATTACTTCAACTTTACAGTATTAGCAAGTTTAACATTATTAGCGAGTTTAATATTGTGATTTTTACTTTCATGCATCGGAAATACTGAGTGTTTTTGTAAAAAATAGTTTAGTGAAAGCATGACTTAAATGAGCACACTAGAGTGTTTCTGTAAAATCGGGTTGTGCTTTATTTTTGTTGCATACCAATTGAAAAAATACTCATGCCAACTTTTATTTTGTGTGTTACAGCCTTCCATCTAGCTGCTGTGTCATGCAAATACACATATTTCAAATGATAAATAAGAAATAACCTGTATGTCTATAATGGTTCCATTTTTGGTTTGTACTTGATTGTGTTAAAAGAACTGATTTCCCAGTGCTTTCTTCATTCATTTGTTGCACAGATTGCTTCTAGCCCAGTCATAGTTGCTTCTTTCCCATTTATATTTGTTGGTCAGCCTACTAAATGGATAGGTATGGGCTGCATTTGATAGCACTAAACTTGTGTGGGGGTTCCTGTTCAGTGCCACCACTGTGTTCATGTGTGCTCCTGTGTAGAGCTGTGGAAGGGTGTTCCTCCAGCATCAGAGAAATCCTATTTCTTGGCTCCCCACGCTTTTCTGGATGGGCATTATTTGAATGCTTCTCTTTATTTTGAAGGTTGGAGGGGAAAGGCAGTTTGCTGGCAAAAGGAAACATCTCCTGGCCTCTGGCTTCTCTTCTTACTTAATTATAGTGCTATTTATCTCCTCTTCACAGCTGTTAGGTACTTTGATAGTGAGGTGGTCAAAAGAGAGAGTTGTGACTTCTGAGAGTAGTATGTCCTGTTCCAGGACTAACTTCCTTTCTGTGCCCTGCAGGCTGAGGTTTGTAGGGAAAAGAGCAATCTTGTCACTGCCTGGCTTAAAGCTTTGAGAGAACATGCACTCATTCTTTTTATAAACTGGGGGTGTTTTTGGTTAATTGGTTAATATAATTATTTGGTTAATAATAAGAAGTTGTTTTTCTGTTTGTGTACTTGGAGATGATGCTGTTTTTGAAAAACTCTTGTATGTTCAGGATTTGTATTGGCTATAATAAAATTATAGTGGAAGTGGCAAGAATGTAACCTTTCATTCAATTTTCTCACGCTCTTAATATGATTGTAGGTAGCCATAATAGAGGAAGCACTTGTCCATTGCATGGGTTCTGACAACTGTGGGAACAGGGAAAAACTCCTGGGTGTTCAGAGTTGGACCTTTGAAGCAGGGCCGGCAGCCTTTCATTTAACAGTATCTTGTTAAATTAGTACAAGAGAATTCTGCTGTGTGCCTTTTATAAAAGTGCCATATGACTTAAATTTTAACACATTCTGCTGCTTTTTAGTATTGTAGTGTTCATGGAAAATGTGCTGTAAGACTAGAAACATGATTGTGTTATACAGTTAATTAAAAATAAAGGCAGATTTTTAATATGAGCTCAGTCAGTGAAATACATCAACAAAGACTTTTTTGTTGGCTGTCAAGTGAGAAAAACAGAAAAGACTCAAATTCTTTCTCTAATATTTCCTTCCAGTCTGACTCATCAGTAGAAATTGTGAAGAGCTGCAGAAGAGAAGCCAAACAGGCAAGCTGATAACTCAAAGAAATACTCTTTTGAGTTTGGGGTTCAGAGTGGAGTCATCATGAGCGATGTTACCATTGTGAAGGAAGGCTGGGTACAGAAGAGGGGTAAGTTCTACCTTTGCATGGAAAGTGCTTTCTGATGTCTCCTCCACCGTGTGCAATGGTATTGCATGGTTACACAGATGAATGCTCTTGATTTATCTTCTGGTCCGGAGCAAGCTGATTTGACCCATTGGTCAGGTTCAGGCCTTGTTGGTATTGATTCGTAATCCTCAGCACTGCCCCTGTTTGTGGGGGTAGCTGGCAGTGCAGAGGAAATTGGACTCAGTAATTCCCACTTCACCTTGAACCTTGTTGCTGCAGCTGCTGTCATCTGTGCATCAGACTAAGCTGGCTGATGTGGCAGCTGGAAGAGGCAGTAGTAGAGGTGTGCAGTCAAAGGTTGCCTGGAAGCTGCTGTAGATGTGATACTTCGTGTGAAATTTCCTAGATGCCAAAATCATTCAGTGTGGCTTAGCTTGTATTACAGATGCAAGTAGTCCCAGTAAAATCAACATAATACTTGCATAAAGATCAGCATACACCTAATTACTTAGCAGACCTGGAAGCCATATGATTAAAGAGTATGTTCCTAACTATAAGCCAGTATAAAGTATGATTTTCTGTTATATTTGAATTCCTGTGAATTCTTGAGATGTCTCTTTAAAATGTTTCACCATGTGATTTGCAAATTTAGGGAGGTTGCTGTATGTTCAGCTTTGAATGTGAAACCTCTAGAAATATCTGGCATTCATATCATGTGATGAACTTTGGATGAAATCTTCTATGCTTCATGCTGCTCTGCTTTAGGTTGTGGTTGCACACATGATTATTTTCAAAAGAATATAACCTCTCTCACAGAGAGGGGGTAATCTGGATTTTAGGGTGATTATGCCATGAGTTTCTGTGATCCTAGCCCAGAAAGATTAGACTGAAATAGTGGGAACAAAATTACCCTTTAATTTACAAAGAAATGCTTTGCTTCAATAGCAGTGTGTGAAGACAAAGATCATTATTAGCTTTGTTATTGCAGATTGACATTGAATGTCAAGAAAGGCAAGATAATGAGAGAAAAAGTTTATTATTCTTCTATTATTCTTGCACAAATTGTATTTCAGCATGCATTATGGGTATTGTAAATGAAAATGAGCTAAACCACGTTAAGCTTAAGGCCTACTTCCTATTTTGGGGTATATACCTGTATTTATAATAAATAATATTTTACATGACAGGAACTATTTAAATTTTTAAATTATTTTTCCTTTCCACTTTGTTGTTGTTTACTCAGTTTGGAGATCTGATTTCCTTTTTTGATTATTTAATATAAATTTCTTTCAAATGTATTTGAATGGTTAGGATGCTCCAAATAATTTTCTTTTACATGACATCAGTTCCTTCGGGTAATATTGCTCATTCTTATTACAACTGCTATCAACTCTGTGAGCACTGGATATGCATATATTAATTTCTGGGATCCAGAAATGGACACTGAAATTCAATGTCTTACTTAATATTTGAAATTCTGAAATGTTAAATAAAGGCTTTTCTTCTTACCCTGTTTTACTATCAATTAATTGAAGAAAAGCCCACCAAGTTGACATTTTGAGGTCAGTTTTGTTAGTAATTGTTTTCTTTTCAAATTAAAGACATTTCATGGCATGCATTTGAACATGAACATCATGAACAAATTTGAATTTATGGTCTTTTTTTTTTTTTTCTTCTTGCTATACGTAACTGTGTAGATTTTAGTGGAAATTTTTTTAATTGCAGCTAATATTGTCCTTAATTTTCTTTGTCTGTCTTGTTCTGGTTGTTGGTGGGTTAAAGCGTTTCTTTTGTTTGTTTCTGAAAACAAAAGGAAAAG
Source organism: Ploceus nigricollis (assembly GCA_013399945.1). Lineage (NCBI taxonomy): Eukaryota > Metazoa > Chordata > Aves > Passeriformes > Ploceidae > Ploceus > Ploceus nigricollis. The sequence goes on along the minus strand of VXBC01001247.1, from coordinate 282,366 downwards.
CAGTCCCACAGTTGGTGTTTCACAATGCTAAGAATTTGTAAGCATTTTATTCAATGGTCATGCATTTCATATAATTACAACTTTTACTCTGACCTTGCTTTGGAGCAAGAAAATCAAAGTTGCTAAGTGCATTTGTTAAATTTTGCCAAGAAAAAGTATCCAACTTTAATCTATATTCTGAGAATACGCTCAGTAAACACTTATTTTGGCAGCTAAATATTCTCTGTCTGTGTAAAGAAGCATCGTGGGATTGGGTAAAGCTGTCTTGCTTCCACAAGCAATCATTCTGTTACAGTTGTAAAGTGAATTCTTTGATCATCAACACTTGATATGCATTGGCTCAGTTCACAGGCTGGTTTTGGTAGGTAGGTACAAGCCATGTTCTACTGGAGAAGCGTGAGTGTGGGATCGCTTCTCCATGCAAATACTGAATCAATTCCAGCCCCAGTGACTGGTCCTTTGGACAGCCAAGTGTACGGTGCAGCATAAATTTCTGAGACTCTAGACTGAATTTATCTAGAAATAAAATTTGTAAACCCTTCCTGCTGGGAACACAAGGGTTTGGGCTGCTTCAGTTGACTGATCTGTTTCTGTTATGCTGAATTACTTGGTCATGTGACTATAGCCCTGGACCTCTTAAAATTGTCCCCTTTAGCAGTCAGTATGGTTTGTGATACAAGGAAAGGGAAAAAAAAATCCAACCTCTTTTTGTGATTCACAGCCCAGTCAGGAGTATGAGGATGACTTGAAGGTATTGGGATGAAAAATGGTTTTGAGGAGCTCTCTAATTAGATGGGCCATTACAAAGGCGAGTTAGGCGAACTCAATGTAGAAATGAGAAGGGAGGACTAAAAATAGGGCTGGGGATCTCTCTCTGAATTGAGACTCTGCTAGAGAGAGGCTAGGGAAGACAGGGTATGTTAGGGCACCATGAATGGCTGTGAAATGCAGTGAAAAGATGTTTGCTTTATTATTATTCTTAGTGCTGTATCCATGTCAGTAATAGAGGGCTGAGGGCTATATGTTTGTGAGGTTTTAAGGCTGCTGTTGAGCACTGAAGAATCGGATGTGAGGCTACACGGCTTCAAAGACCTATTTTACTGTGTCTGCTTAGATGAGGCACCCATTAAAGTATTAATGTTTTATTCAAAGTTAAGAAATGGCAGATTTAAGTTTTTTTGAGACTGATCATACTTGGGCTTTGAGTAGTCTTTAGGAGAAGCAGTTTCAGTGTGTTGAGAGTAGATGATACTGTGGAAGAGTAAGCTGTTGTATATGAAAGGTCAAATGAGCAGAGATGACAGGCTGGAGGTGAGAACTTTGGACAATAGAAGACACAAGACTCAGGGAGAAGCAGTGCCTGAGAAGCTTAGGGAACCTTGGGTCCCAGGTGAAAGGAGACCCTGAAGCACAGAGACTGGGTGTGCCTGAACAAGTAATGCAGCCCAGCAAGAGCAGATTTGGAGAATGAAGTAATTGTTGATGGGGACTCGATACCTATCTACACTTAGTGCATTTGTAAAGTGAAGTGGGTGTTAATTTGGCCTGGCTTCTGTCTGCTTCTGTGCCCCTTTGGCAATGGTAGTGCTCCTGGAGTACATCGTGTGGCTTTTAGTTTCATCTGAAAGGAACCAGGTTTGTGTACTGTGGGACTGCTTCAAGCAGCAGATAAAAGTGCATTAACTAGGGTGGTGGGAGGATTTGCTGCAAAAGCACTTTCCTTATCTGAACTAAAGTACTGATTCAGATCCCTGTGAGACATCAGAACTTGAACAGGAGGAGAGCCAGCAGAGCAGTCTCCTTAGAGCAGAGTCTCTGCTCAGGCGAGAGAGGAGTGGGAATGTATTTTATAAGAATGGCTTTATGGGTGTAACTTACTGTCTTAGATCCAGTGACAAGAACCAAGCAGCTCATGGCCTGTGTCCATGTGTGGCTGCAAAGATATTTTTGCAATTCACTGGCTTGGTGAGGATAATTTTTCTTTCTTTCAGTGTTCTCCGGTTATACCTGTAGCCAGATGAGGAGAGAGATGCATTGTCTTCCTTTATGAATTTACCTTTTAGATGACACCGAGATTTTTCCTTGTAATGCATACAGATAAAAGGGAAGCCGTTTTGACTAAAAACCTTAAATAGAATGACCTGAACCTTGTTGCTGATACACAGAAATTAAATATTTGACATTATTGCAGTTAGTGTAAGCACTCTGCAGTAATTGCTGAAATGGCTTTTACATTTTGGATTTGCAGAGGACAAAGTTTTGCGGAATATCTTTAAATTTATGTAAAAGTTAGTATCCTTAATTTTACTTAACATGCCTTTACTATATCTACTAAATTACATGTAATGATTTGCAGAGAGGGATATGTTTTTAATTTATCAGTTTGGAAACGGATGCAACATTATGAGCATGCCTAGTGTGATTGGGGCTGTATCATTACAAAAGTGAGTTTTATGCGTATAATTCATGTGGTATTTTTTCTTTAAAGCCAAAGTTTTCTGAGTTGTAGACTTGACCTTGTCTGTGGTCTATAATAGTCACAACAATTAGATTTAAGAATCTTTCATAACTATGCTTAATTGCAACCTAATTTCTTTATATATAACCTGTGCACAGAATTTCAATTAATTTAAACATACGAAAAGAGTTAAGAGTTACTGTTACCATATTATTGAAAGATCATTAGGGACAAAGGAAGAATTGACACAGATGCTAACTTTTTAAAGGACCCAGTTTTAAATTTAATGTGTCAGCTAACTTTGTCTTTAATTGAAAGAGTAAGGTTTTGGCGAGGATATACCTAGTGTGTAAGGCACAACACGATGGCAAAATCATTGTTTAAAGAAAAAGCAGTATATTGTCAGTTTCAGTTAGTGCTTGTGTTGCCACACTTCATTGCCTTACCTCTGTTTGGGCTTTGGTGTTCTGGTGTGGTGCATTAGGTGATGCAGCTTGCCATGGCAGTCTCCACATGGCTCGCATGGTACATGTACCAGCATTCCAGTTTTGTAGAGAGGGAACCAAAGTCCAAAGTTGTTGTTGTGGCTTAACTGTAATAACTTAAGAAGTTTGGTGTAATGAGATGGTGGTAAAAAAACAGAGGTCATGAAGCTTTCCTGTAATGAGATTGTCCTGTAAATAGTGTATGTGTCACTGAAATACTGTAATAAGATTTTTCACTCAATGTTTTTCTCTTTTTTTTTTCTTCTTTTTAAAAATTCCTTTAATAACTTCTTAGTATCTAAAATTGAAGTATTGTTAGTATTTCTAAATTCATACAGTTCACAGAAAGTGTTTGATTTACTGTGATGAGATTGACTCAACTCTGCTCTGTTTTCATTTTTGAGATTCAGGACATGATGCAGGTATCATGGGATTTTGAGAAATAACTGTGTGGAAAATATTTACAATTGTTATATCTTCTATCAAGAAGAATAAATAACGTAGTGGAATAAATCTATTGTTCCAAATAGTAATAGAATTGTTGTTTAAAGTACAAATTATTTATAGTCTTAGGGTAACATGTCTTCTCCCTCCTCCCCCTGGCTCAAAGCCAAAAAAAGAACTGTATTATTTCATGTAGTGGACATTGGGTTTTACAGTTGAACCAAGACCAAACAGATGTTAATTTTGGAAATACACTCTGGAGATTGAGTTCATATGGTATATTTGAGGGGTTTTTTTCCTCCATTGTTTTTTTT
>VXBC01001247.1:227598-269187 GCA_013399945.1 Ploceus nigricollis | reverse complement strand
CCCCCAATCACTGAATCATCTCACTGATCCCAGCCTAGCACATGGAAATGAGTGTATCCTGTGAGAAGTCTGAGCAGCTCACTCACCTTCTAGATGCATCTTATGATTCTAAGTAGTGAACTAAGACTGTTAGTTCCACTTAGAAGGATAAGAAGTTTAGGCAAAATTAATAACTCATCAAACATTTCCAAAGTTTATTGATAGCTGCATCTTTTCTGCTTCTTCCACTTACAGTACGGTGAGTGTTGTGGTGATTATTTATTAATGCTTCATAAAGGAGAGAAAAGCTTTCAAATGCAATTCAGCTGTACTTAACAGACTCAATGTCGAGAAAACAAAATTTGGTTTTATTTTTCTTCTTAAATATTTACAGATAGTATTTTTATCCCGTTTACACATTTGGTGGTGTTGGAGCTCAGTTCAGATGCCTTCCTCTCATGCACTGGAGGTAAGGCATCTATCTTTAGTCTGTCCTGCAGAACCTGCACAGTCATGATTTTCTACTTCCACAGATTCTGCATCTGATTTATTGTGTAATTAGGTCCAGTTAGGATTGTAGTTAAAACCAACAAATTTTGTCAGAGGTTGTTCTTTCTGTCAAATTCAGAGGAGATTTCAGTTATGTTATATGAAAAAATTAATCCAGCACACTCCAGAGTGTCTCTCCTCCTTTTGTTTCCATGGTCATTTGCTCTTTTGTGTGCATGGCAACTGAAATTTCTGTGATCCAGATTGTAATAATGTACTTCTGATAGTATTGGAGGCAAACTTAGAAATAATGTCTCTGTCAATAAAAGAAGTGAAAAGACATTGCGTAATATACTGTTTGAAGTTATGTGTTGCCTAGAAGATTGAAATGCAGTTGTCCTGTGCTCGCTGCTAAAGATTTTTGCTCAAGAGTACATAACAATATAAAATCTTCAAGAGCTAAAAATACAAGATTACTGTATTCTTTGACCTGTGGTCAGAGAGTTGGCAGGAGTTGCCTTGTATTGTTTGTTCAAGGTTTGTTTGAAGAGAACAATTATAGGATGATCATTAAAAATATTGACATATTTTTCAGGAGCAGAGGATTAAAAATACATCTTTAAGAAAGACAGTTTTTAAGTATTAAGGTGGATTGCGTTAAAGAAAGTAGGAACAAAAAGAAAACATTGCTTAAATCCTAATTTGAATTCCAGTTATTGAGGAAGTGGTTGTTTGTTGAAATTGTGTATATTTCTGTGCATTTTCATTGTGGTGTTTTGATACAAGACGCTACAAAATCTAATTTAACATAATCTTGATCTCTTAAAAAGGATAGGCAACCCCTCCATGTAGAAGATCTCCAGTAGGATGAGAGGAGTTCTTAGTGGATTTTTGTCAAAGACTGTATGAAGACTTCATCCCTTCCTTTTGATGCACAGTCAAATTCAATCTAGACATACAGGGTGATAGTTATGACTAAGGGGGTTTGCCAGGTTGATAGCCTTGAGTGAGTGATTCTCTGGTACTGAACTTTGGTTTGCACAGATGAGAGTATGTGGGTTCCCACAGTACAGCTCTGCTGAGTTTATGCCAGGTTTTTTGCTAAATTAGTTCTGTAATAAAATTGGAATGTTTCAGTCTTTGTCTTTCTGCTGTGTAGGGTCAACACGCCTGGGTTGTTTTGTCCTTGTCCCTGACTGAACTTTATTCCTTTCATGGCTGGTTTGAGATGTTGTTTTGGGAATTGCCTGTGAAGGAGGACTGGCATTTCCCTCCATTTTCCCTTTGGATGTACTGCTGGGTGTAGTCACTCATGCTCCTCCCAGAAACTGTTTAAAGCAAAATAAAATTTCCCCTCCAGACACACTTTTCTTAAAACCTAGGTAATCATTAATTTTATGATGTTTCTAATATCTGATAAGGTGACTGTCATCAATGTTGTACCTATGATGATGAAAGAGTGCTTCCTGTGTATAAAAACTTTATTGAACAAGTGGAGAGTTGCAGTGTAGATAATCGTTATAAGATAATGGAGAAATGTATCACTTTCTCATAATCCTCACTAAGTTGGGAGAACTAGTACAGTTGTCCTTATGTTGTAAACTACCTACTAAAATAACTAGATAAGTGCAAAAATACTGGTCTGTGTTTCCAACAAGGCTGTGAATTGAGATTATGTATTGATACATTTTTATTTGACTTTAAAATATATCATTGGAAGAACTTTTGAGTGTTAAAATTGTGTGTCCCCCATTTTGATGTGGACTCAAAACCAGAATAAATCCATGCGTGGTGTTTATCTTGGGTGTTCTTGAAAGCTCCAGTGACTATTAGATACAAAGTAGTTCTGCAACTTAACAAACTTTATTTGGACCAAATTTCTAACAACATGTAGTCTAAATTTCCCTGCTGATCGTTTTTTGTACTGCCATCTGTAGATGTGAAGCACAATTAATCACTGTCCTCCTTATGAGACTCGCATATTTTAAGATTATTATATACCGCCTTCTTCTTACTCTCTACCATATTCTCTGTTCTAGGATAAGCCTCGTTATTTTTAGTGTACTTCAAACTTGGTATTTTCTTAAAAATAAAAAAAAACCCTACACAGTCTGGTTCTCTCAGGACCTTTACCAGTTTAGTGGTACCTCTCTTAATTTGTTAGTCCTCAAAATTTGTAAATGCTGATATTTCAGAGCTTTTATCTTTGCTGGATAAAAAGAATAAATCCTTATTTTAGTTATTTTTTCCTTGATTTGCGTACAAAATCTTTGTTAATACATAGCATAATGATATTTATCTCTTATGTTATTGATCTTTTTTGTAACATCATTGCATTGCTTGTTCTTCACAGATTTTTCTAAGACAATCAAATTCCTAAATCTGGACTATTGTAAAGAACTCTTGCTGTCTCGGCATCTCCATACGTGACCGACTTGTAACTGGATGATAATTTTTTTTTGCCTTTAGAATGTTTATCTTGCTTTTATTTTTCTGTATCTGATTTGCTAAGAGCATCCTTATTCCAAAGGTGTTTTATTAAGATGTACTGATCTGTTCTGTGGGGGTTTTATTTTTTGTTCGCAAATAGCTTTTTTTATTATCCCCAAATAAATGATCTCTTCAGAGTGCCTGTGACTGTCAGCTCACTGATCAGCTAAAAACAGAATTCAGAGAGTGAGAAATGGAGAATTATTCTTCCTTCCATCATTTAATATATTAGGAAAAAAAAATTTAAGGCTTTTAATGGGTGGTGACATCAGAGTGATCGAGGATATTTTGATTGTTCTGGGAAGCTGGGTGAATAATATTCCTATACTTTTTTAAATCTGTTGATTTCCATCAACTGTCAGTGTTATTATAATCTTATCTTTTATTAACACATCCTATTACATTTAAATTTGCCCATGACTTTTTTGTGCTAAGGATTTTTAGTTTGTTTGCTTTAGTATGTATTATAAAGAAAGCTGAAAATAGTATATGACTGTGGGTTTTTTAATATTTTAATATTTGCTTCTATTTTGGGTGTTTTAGTAATTGTTAGTCTTCTCTGAAGAGACAGAGGACCTTTTAAAATCAAAATAATGTATTTTTGTGATGTTTTATTCCCTGAGAAAGTAAAATAATTTTCTGTTTGCTTATATAAAGCTTACTGTTTCCACCGGAGGAAAATAAATATAGTGATATTCTGAACTGTCACAGGTGGTGAAGGTACCCTGAGCAATGATCTACAAAATCTTTGAGCAGTGATCACTGCAGAAATCTTGCTTTGATAAAAGATTAGGTGTTCTTTACTTGTGACCCTTACTGTCCATTGTGGGAGGATTACAAATTCTCTTTAAAAGTGAGTCTGTGCTTAGGCGGGATGGATATTTCAGTGCATTTGTTTCTGTTTCAGAAGTTTGCTTTCAGGTTTTTGCTAGTGCTACTTTTAAAGAGAAAATACATGTATATATTCCATGTTTGTTTTTTCTTTGTGTGGGGATAGGTGTGGTTTTTTTTGGATTTAGTTTGGTTTGGGTTTTCTTTGGTATTGTTTTTCTTTTTTCTCATTCTTGCTTCCCCGTTTCCTTCCCACATTTGCACATTTGTTTGCAAGAATGGGCTCTCTGCTGTAATAGGCTGGGGCGTGGAGTTGATCCGGCAGAACTTTGCTGCTGCTGTGGTCTCCTTGGCCGTTCCTTTTGTTCCAGCAGGTTGTAAGTGTGATTATATAGGAAATAAACTTCTGAAGCGCTTCCCCCCTTCCCTTTCCCTTGCCTCTAGCACAACAGCCTGTCCGTGTTCCTAAGCGGTGGTGTGCGAAAAGTTTCTTGCTTGTGTCCTGGCCATTCAGGAGATGCACCTTGTTTTTTTTGGGAAACTTGCAGGCAGTCTTCTGGCTGACATCTCTGCCAGATACCTCAGATTTTAGAGCTTGGGCAAGGTAATTCCTGGGAGAGCAGTCACACGTGACTGGCTTCTGTAGCACAGGAGTTCACCTTGCTCCATTTAGCAGCCAGCGACAGACAGACCGCAGCACCTGAGGCGACTGAAGAGGAGATAATCTTCTTACAGCCCAGAACAAATCCCCCGGTGGAGGAGGATTCCTCCAGGTTCTGCCCTATTAAAAGGTGGGGATTTCCTGCAATGGGTAGACTTTCCTCTGACAAGATACCTACATTAGCAGGAATTTGCACAGCAATTGAGACCCAAATGCAGACTTGTGGAGAGGTTTTTTTTTTTTAAAAAAAAAGGTTTTCCCATAAAGCAGTAATTTTTGACATTAAGTTCACAGCTTCAGACTTTGGGTACCTACAGAAATGTTTGGGATCCCAGCCCCCAAGCCAGATCAGTCAGGTTTGACTTGCTGATCACAGGTGCCCAATATATGCGTGCCTAGGAATGTGTAGCCAACAGTAAACTGTTTCTGATAGATGTTTGTTCTGATTTCCCTTCTTGCTCCTCCCAGTCCCAGCCCCCAGCTTTGCCTGATCTCCATCATCTGGGACTTCAGACAGGATACATTGGTAAGCATGTACTTTTGAGGGCTTGGATTATTTTGGAGATGGCAAGTGCCATGTAATGCTAAACTGGAGATATGAAACTTAGTGGTATGGTTTTTCTAGGAAGTTACTGTACATTTCCATGTAGATTTCTACTTAAATTCATTGTACTCTGTCTTCTTGTGATACAGTTTTTGTTGTAGCATGGGATTTCACACTCCTTTTGTAGTTTTAGACTCACATTCCCTACTTATTAAGCAAATTGGGTGTTTTAATGTGGTCCTACAAGTGCTCATTAAAGCTATTTTTCCAACAGCTGATCATTATTTCTCCCTTTTTTTATTTTTTAAATTTCCTTTTTTTTTAAATTTGAGAAAGCTAGCCAGCAGAGATTTTATTTCATTTGTTCTGTGTAAAGTAGTAATTTCCTTTTCCATTCTTTGTTCTTGCAGCCCTTAAAACGCTTAGAAATTTGTTTTCGGTTGCTGCAAGTAGCCTAAAAAAGTTTCTGTCTGTTTTATTCTTACCTATGGATGTAGCTGGATGCTTTGTTTATAGTGCCAGACACAATAAGGACTTCATAATCAGCTAATGCTTTTCCAGATGAGTCAAGTATTTTGGGAGTGTGAATCAGCTTGGAGACCTATTTCTCAATTTTGAAGTCACTTGTCTGAGAAGCATGAAACACAGGAATAGGAGAAGCAGGACTGCAAACTTTGCTGATAACATATTTTTAAATTTTCATAAATTTGTTTTAAAATCAAGTTGTTTTTATTGGATATAAGTGTCCAGTGGCCCAGTTGGCATTATTTTCAGCAATCTAGATGATACTTTTCTTTAATGTGTGTTTTGACTGCATGCTGCGTAAATGAATTTCCTGGATGAAAAAGACCTTACATGAACAGTCTTTTTGCAGTTTAACATTGTAGATTTTTTTTCTGCAGAACATAAGCACACTGATATATAAACCACCATTGAAGCAGTGTAAAATGGTGATACTGGATAAATTCTGAATCCTGACCTAATTCACTTTAACTTTGCGGTAGCAAATTTTGCCTTTTCTGCTTTTAGAACTTGTTTTGATAGACATAATTTCTTCAGAAGATATATACAGGAAGAGCTGCATTTTTTATTCCCTTCTATAAAATAATATTTGCTTAATGATATATGAGGATTCTGTTTGTGAATTAGTACACTTTCACAAAGTACAAATTAGAAATTAATTATATTTTCAAATATTCACTTGTTTTATCATATGCGAAAGGTTGTTTGCAGTTTGGTACAAATGTCAGCACTATGAATATGATCCTTGTATGGAGAAATATTTTCAGAGTTATGCTGTAGTACCTTAATTTTTTGCTTCGTTGCCATTAGATTTGGAAGATTTGAAACCTGACGGAATGTGGTGATAGACACAGATAGGAGGTAAAATGCTTACTATTCTAGTTGTCAATATTTGGGGTGGAGAGGAAGGAACTGGGTAAAGACCTGTGAGTAAAATAATTTCAGGTCACATAGAAGTGCAAATTGTGACTTGTGTTGCATTAAGGGAGTGTAAGGGGAATTGATAATAACTATTAAATATTTAATATATCTGTAATGATAAAATTTTGCTAGTGAATACGTTAAAAAAGTTCATTATTGAGCTTCAGATATTAAAATGATGTTTCTAAGCCCAGAAATGCGTTTAAATACCTGAGAGCTCCCCTAGAAATTTGTAGTATTGTTATATGTGAAACTGTGAGCGTATCTTAACATTTTACACTTAACATTTTACACGTAGAGTGAAAGACTGCGTAGATAAAAGTCCCAAAGCCTGTAGTAGTTGAATCAAACTCTGTGATGTTACTCTATAATGAATGCTTGTGTTCCATGGGAGGGTTTGCCTGCGAAGGTCTCTGATGTCTGTGCTGAGCCCGGTTGAGATGGATTTGAATCACTGCCAGTGCATTTCTCTGGTGTGTTACAGCCTTACTTCTTACAGTGGTAATTTTGCCTTAAAATTATAGATTTCCAGATCATACAGCACTGCATTTTAAATACACATACTTTTGGAATTTGAGGGTGAAAAGTAATAGCAGAAAATGGAACAAAGGCTGGAACCTTGCAAACGAGCGCATCCTCTGCCTTCCACCTGGTGCTGGGTTCCTTGGGGCTTCTTATGGATGCCTCCTGCTTGTGGCTGGTGCCTCTCATGGGCAGAAGAGCCACATAGCTCCCTTCATCTCAGCAGAGTTTTCCTTGAATTCAGCCCTCGTGACCTGTGCAGGTGGCTGCTCAGAGAACTTTAAAATGAGATAAGTGTGGTGGATCAGGCATAGCTACTGTTTTCACCAGTCTTCTGCCGTTATTGTACCTGAATGAGTAAAATCTTTGTTAGTAATGCATTTAGTGTTCTCTCTCTCTTTTTTTTCCCTTCTCTCTCTAGTCACCAGGATGTTGAAACATCAATACCAGAATTTTACATCCCTAAGGGTAGGGCTCCCTGTTTTTCTGAAGGTACTGCTCCCCTGCTGAATGTATTAACTTTTTGTGGAGTCTGTGATGTTTACACCTTGGAATGTCTCTAACTATTCAAGTGCCTGCCCTCAAATAATATGGAATTATGCTTATGTAGCTTACTCACAAAATTACAAGGTTATGTAATTTTTTATGTGCATAATTCCTTTAATGGAAATTTTTAAGTCTACTGTTCACATAATTGCAAACTTGTAGAATACAGACAAAATCATAAAATATTCTTAAAGATGTGAGGAGGACAATTTCTTGCCTACTTAGACCTGTGAAGGAATCTCATAGTATATTGGTGATGTGTTTTCCAGAAATACTGTTTCTCTAATTTAACCCACCTTGAGAACTGGTGATAAAAATCTTGATGCGAAACACACTTTCACAGCAGAAGTGTGCAGGTGCAAAATGGAAAAGCAAGCATTTTTTCAAGTGGCATTGATTGTTTTCTGTGCAATATGTAGGAACACCAGAATATTTTTAGATGAAAAGATTAAAAAATTATCCATTGCATTTGTGATAGCCTATATGTTTGGGTTAGTTATTTATCGTTTGCAATATCCATAAAGCTATCTTAAGCATCCTAATTAGGTTTCAGCTTTTCAGAGGGAGGCTGGGAGGCTCTTGTGCAGTTGTGGCATGGTGGTGGGGTGTGTGCAGCACAGCTGCTTTCTGATGTCAGTCGCTATTTCAATGACACGAAAGTGGGAGAGGAAGAGCGTGAAAAAGGCAGACAGTTTTTAAGAAAAAAAAGTGTCATCAGTAAGCAAATTATTTTTGCCTGTTTTGTTTTGATTAGGATATGAACTAACAAATAGTCTGATTGCTACAAAAGAAATTACATCTGGAGAGTTTAACTGGGGCACTTTCAGAAACTTATTGGTGAAATGTGTCTTTTTTTGCCCCTGTGCTGGGAAAAGTCTGGATTGTCTTTGGCAAAAATATTGGTAATGCACATAATTCACCTGGCCTGCAAGCAGAGCAGAAGCCTTTCCTCTCAGTGCACTCTGTTTGGATTTCAGTTTGTGCTGTGTTCAGGGACGGTGGAAGAAAGATGGCTTTCCTGTGGAAAATGGGAGTAGCTACATGGAGTAACTATAGGATCCATGTGTAAGGTGCTAAGTACTTGATGAGCAGGGTGAACATTCCTGGGTTTATTTCGTCCCTCAGTAGGCATCCTTTGGCTATACTGATGATAGTATGGTATCCTTTGGGTTTTTCTTTGGGTTTTCTTGAATTTTGTAGATATGAGTTGAAAGAAACACAGAAAATTTCTACTGATCTTTGATCTCAAAAGTGTGAGGTGAAAATTGTTTCTTGAAAATCTTTCTTAGGATGGACTGACAGTTTCTTTTTGGATATGTCAACCCTGGTGTCGGGTCTGGAGGTCAGGGNGCTAAAATCGAAGGCACAGGTGTTTCTGACTTCGTGCCAAGGACTCTGAGCCCCCTACCAGGGTCTCGGGTCAACCAGGGCAGCCAGAGGGATGTCCTGGGTTCTGACACCCTGGCACACAGGTTTTGTAGAAAGGCTGGAAAAGTGAATACATGGGTATTGGTAGTGAAGGAACATTCTGGATTTTGTTTGTTTGTTCTCTTTTCCAAAGAAAATCAGGGAATTCTGAAAACTTTGGAGGGTCTTTATGTATTAAAAAGATGGTTAATTAAAATTATAGGTCTTTGGCCACTAAAAATCTGGAAAATGTTTATTAATGGCTGTCATAAGATCACTGATTTGGAAGTGTAAAGATTGTCGCTAAAGAATACAAAATAAAATTTTGTGCCACTATTTAAAATGTGGTTTGCATACTGACTTTGGTTTGTTTATTCATACACTTAGAGCAGTCGGAATCACAGTTGGTTTTCTGTGGCTTTTTATTCCATCTTTTTGTTTGACTGAGCTCAGAAAAAGGGAATTAGATGATGATGGTCAACATTAAAATTTGCTTTTTAAAAATATATAGATGTTAGCACACACCATTTCAGTTAAAAAATAAGCTTGTTAAGAGGATATATGTACTTTTTAATGTAGCCCAACTATTTCTGTGTTATCTTCAAAGCACTCTTCACAAAATAATACATGCCTTTGTGAGGATTTCTTTTGAAGGTAGGTATGATTTCTATCTAAGTGTCATCTTCTTCGGAACATTCCTAAAGAGATGTGAATCAACACCTGCCCAATTGAGGGCAAGGAAGCAGATTTTCTGTCTTTATACCTGTGTTCAAGTGTTTGGAGGCTGGTTATTAGAAAAAATATTGTGAACTCCATTTTATATTTCAGGTAGAAACACATATAGGTGCATGGTTTTTATACCAGATTTTTTTCTTCTATATGGGAAACTTCATTTGCTTGCATCCTACCTGTTGTGAAACATGTAGGATGAACAGTTAAAAAATAGTAGTGCTGCCTGCAGATGGTCCAGTTAGTTTGGCTTTCAGTGTTGAGGACAGTTCCCTGCAAAAAAAGAAAAACTACTTGGAATTATAATATGGGATTGAATGAGCTAAGGGGTGGATGATATTAGTGGTTTGCTGCTTTTAGCAAGCTTGTCTAGACAGTATTTATTTTCGTTTAATTTTTAAGTGTGATTAAAAAAAATTATTTACAGTATAGCTGTACTAAGGAATTTTCATACATTAATTTTTCTTTTTGTGTTGATTGTATTTTCAATATTTACTTTAAAATCAATTTTCTACTCTCATATTGCCCTGGAATGTTTGATGCTATAGAAATTATGTTTGGATATGATTATGTTGTACTATAATTGGCCCATGATAATTTGTATACCAAACTATACAGTAGCAGATTTAACTAGAAATACTGCATAGTGACACATTATACTTTAAAGTATAAACATTTCTAGAAAAAAGTAGCAGATGATAGAATTAAAGTTCAGGATCCTTTCCCCCCTTTCCCCACTTAAGTTTTTTCTTTATAAAAATAGCAAGTATTTTTTCTTCTCTTCTTTCTTTTTCCTTTCCCCTTTCCTTTTTCCTTCCAATTCATTTAAATTAGTTGTGGTATCATTACACACAGAGTTAGGGTTTGTTAATTCAATTAATTTTTAAAAAATTTCTTGTCTGTAATTTAAAAAGGGTGGGTTTATCTTAAGTTTTGGCTTAACCTTTAGAATTGGTTAGTAAAACAGACAGTCACAGTAATAACTAAGCCATCTTCAGAACTGTTGGAAAATGTATTCCATTTTAGTGTTTCCTTATGTATGTTCATGTATGTATAAACATGAATTTATACTACCTATAAAGGGCAGTTTTGACTGTGATAGGTACCTTCCTCTGAGTTTTGAGGTGAAAATAATTAATTATTGAATTGTTTTGCTGTTTATGGTGACGTGTTATGTCATGCTACCTTAAGAAAAAGTTGGTTGAAATGTTGCTTCACCTTTTTCATTGAAAGTGTTGCTTGTTCATTGAACCTTTAGTTGTTAATTCTGTGCAAAATTAATGGCTTTATAGTGTTGTTCCTCTAGGAACTCTAAATACAAACCTTCAGCGGTGATGTAACCTCTTTCTCTTCAAACGTTTGATTTTACAGTGAAGTACAAATTTTCTTCAAGGAGCTCTATACTGATGTGCCTAATATTTTTAAGAATTGAGGAAGTATAGATTGTAAAATTAATTTGGTTTTTGTTATTTTTTGTTGATACCAAGATTGAAACTTTAGTGTTTTGTGATAAAAACATTGAGAATGTTGATGTGCCTGATGTGCCTGTATTAAAACAACTTCATTGTTTCTTCCATAGGTAGTGATTTATTGGGTAAATTTTTTTAGACTTAAGAAGTTGTTGGAATAAATTTTGCAGATTTTCTCTAGCTATCACAACAAAATGAATCAGATTTGTGAATGACATCTACCCAGACTGTTACGGTTTGTTGTGAAGTAGGCTTGACCTTGTAGTTTACACACTGAACCTGGCATTTTAGTGGGTTCTGTTAGCTTAGGTTATGTAACATTGCTTTTTGATGCCATATCCTTGCAACTTTCCTGATATATTTTATGGAATATAAGGCAAAAATGGAATGACTCAATTCTCATCATGCCCATGTCAGGCTTAAACATAATTCTCACTGTTTTTTCTGACCTGAGGTGACAGCTGAAAGGTGAGCTCTTCTGTGTTGATTCAGTATATTCAGATCAGCAGAGATTCCTGATCTGCTCCAATTCTTTATTGTAAATGGATCACACCATGTGGTTTTTTTGTTGGAATTCATTCTCTTTAGGTTATTCCTCCTAATTAAGGTAACTGGTATTTTAGTGTTGCTGATGTATCCATTCTTTGCTATATAAATATTGTCTCCATAGCATTTTTGTACTTGAAAAAGTAATATTAATTTAAAATTAATGGTCTTTTTTATTAATAACCACATATGCAAAAAAAGGAACATCTGCCTTCCAAATGTTATTCAATGATTGTAATTAAAAGGTTAAATAAAAGCTGAGGCAAGCTTTGAGTTTTGAAGCATTTGCAACAGCTAGTAGTCTGACTTACTGCAGACATTTTTGTCAAAGTTGAAAAAGTTAGAGCTAATTAATTTCTTGGGAGACATATGATGAAATTGTAGGTGTGATAACATATTTGAGTAACATATGGTCGTTATGGGGCACCTTTCTAATGACTGAGCACCAAGTTAAATATAGACTTTCCATTTTTTCACATCTATTAGTGGTTCTTTGTTACTACAGTTTAAACTCATCTTATTTTCTGTCGTGCATGAAATAGGATTCTTTACATGTTTGTAAGAAATTTAAAAAATATTGCCACGACTTGCTGCACATTGGTGAAGTTTACTGAGGAAGACATTTCATCTGTGATAGCCTTTTGATTTTTGTAGCATTAATTGTGATTATGTGCATTTTGACCTCTACTTTATAAAACGTGAAACTTGCCACAAAATGTTTAGATGCATATCCCCAAAGTAGGAGCATAAAATATTTTTAAGCGATTGGTAGAAAATGCATGTTGCTCCCCCTATATGTAATATATTGGAATTTACTTTAATCGGCTATTGTACTATATTATGTCATAAAAAGGAGGACAGAGGTATTTTTGGAACACTTTCTGATTCAGTCTACATAGCCCTAATAAACTGTATTATGTTTCTTGAGAGGCAGTTCTGCTGTTCCTTAGGAGGCTGTTAATAAAGATTGTCAGAGAGTAAACAAGTGTTGTATTTTGTAATTAAAGTAATCAGAAGCTTTACCTAGTTTTAAGTTTATTTCTTGTAATAACCTAAAGCAAATTTCAAGCTTTGTTATTTCAGCATCAACAAGCAGAATGGGAAATTCAGGACAGAATAATTTAGTGGTGGTGACACATGAATGAGGAAGGAAATAAAAATGTTTCAGGTGAAAATGAGGAACAAAATGGAAGGAGAAAGGTGGGGTGGTTTTGGGTAGGGATGGAGAAAGTAATGGATGCATGAGAAAGCTGCTGTTTGTGGTGGGAGAAGATAAAGAATGCATGTTGATGGAAGCTAAGTGAGAATTGTATTCTGAGTCGAATAAAAATTGTTTTACAAGTCATATTTTTTTCTATATTTCAGTATCAACTGCAATGTAGGCTGTGGGTTGGCTTTTTCTTCTTTTTTAATGAAAATGACAGTTAATTTGGTTCTAAAGGAACTCTATTGCTCATAATTTTTGCCTTACTGGAGAGGATGCTGGATTATCATAGCATCTGACTTCAGAGTAGCTGCAGCTTCAGTTTCGAAGCTTTTTAATACAGCCTTTACTGTGACTAGAGAGCAAAGAAGGTGTCAAAGGGATTTTAGCTCTTACTAGGAGCATAGTAGCAATTATTATTTGAATGTGGCCATCTCTTTCTTACAAGAGAGTGAAAAAACTGTGCTGATACTTAGAGAAAATCTCATACTGCTGGGAAGGAGCAAATGGTAGGGTTGTGTCTTGGTATCTGGGGCATTAGTGGAGAGGAAAATAGCTTGAGGAAGACAAGACTTCTGAGGTGCTGTGTGTGTGCCCTGTTCATGCAGCCAAGACACCCAGCAGTATGCACAGTGTCCTTTGGGCATTCCTTCCTACAATGATTACGTTTCTCTTTTCAGTAATTTTTGTAAAAAGGAAGCTTTAATATGTTTCTTGGTGTGTGGAGTTTTTGAGTAACTAAAATGAACTTTGTGAATAAGTTCCTCTTTTAGTAGCAGGAAGTGATGAGTACCTGTTGACAGTACAGGTAGAGTGACGGGGAGGCAGACTTAACATTCATTCAGTTCACACTTAATGTTCAATTTTGATCATCCTGATGTACTGTGTACATGAGACAATTGTATGTTTTTATTTTAGCTGTTTCCTACAGGTGACATTTGTATGTTTTTATTTTAGCCTGTTTGCAAGTAGGTGTGCTTAATTATGGAGTGCTTGCATCTGAAATCATCAATATTATACTTCTAAAGCATGAATTGTGGGGCCAGATGTGATGAGATCAGGGCTCCAGCTATTCACATATTTCATTATTTATTGTTAAAAATCCCTGAAGCCCAGAATGGACTAGTGATCAGGGCAGAGGGTGTATGTTAAAAATCTAATTAAAAAAAAAAGCATCTTGAGGCACATGATGAACTCTCACATCTAAGCATTTTTGGATGCTTTCATAGCCATCTGTAGAGGAAGGAGCATTGATTATGCATCAGCCAGATAAAAGAGATCATTCTGATACATTTCTTTCTTCACCAGATATCATTTTACTGCAAAATACTATGGTATATTGATTGGATGATAAAACCAGGCTTTTTAATGGATGGCAATAAAAGCATACTGTATAAAGAACACAATTATATGCTACAGCAAAAGGTTGAGTTCCTCTTAGTGGTTACTGATAGCTGTATAAATCATAGGAGGAAGGAAAATATTGATGAATTAAATTTAAAATAAATCAACATCAGACCACCCCCCACTGTTGGTGAGCTTTTCTTCTGAGTTGAAAGACTGTAAAAATAATATTGACAAACCACTTTCCTACTTAAAACTTTGAATGTTCAGTTGAGTATTGTTTAGTCTGAAGTTATGAAACTAATAATTAAAAAAAGAGGTATACAAATTTGTTTGTTATGATAGACAAATTTGCCTTCTGCATTTGTATAGGAAGAGAAAGTGTATTTTATTGAGAATGTACATCACACCAGTTAAATTCTATAACATGTGGAATGAGCACTAGCTTATGAAGAGACATGAAAGACAGATCTTCATAGTTTCATATGGGAGACGGATATAACGTAGAATAAATTCCTGTTCTGTTGCTGATCACTTTGTTAGAGGTGTTAGATCACAGCATAAGCTTAATTTGCCTGATATGAGGCCCATAATGTTATTTTTTTAAAAGGAAGTCAGAAGAGCAGAAAGCAAGAAAGCATTATTATTAGTTTGTTTGTTTTCTCTTTAAAACAGTCTTTCAGCTTTGAGTATTGAAATAATTCCAAGCATTCAGATGTTAAAATACCACATTTGGCATGTGACATTTCTTATTGAGAAGCAGATCTGTGTTTGTAATTTTTCTGTGGTTTGGGGTTTTTCTTAGGGCTGGGGGTGAAATATGAGTAATTTGCAAGTTTTTTTTTTATTTTCAAGAAAAAAGGAATTTTTTACTCCAACTCTTTGTTACCCGTTGAAAAAATAAGCAATTGCAGAAAATATGTAAGGGAAATTGCTCGTTTTCTCTTTAGGTTTCCCTCAGCAGTCCACCACTGTGAAAGATGCACTCATGTATTTTTTATTCTATATGAGCTGGGACAATTTCTCTCACTTTACAGTTCTCAGTTTTTTGATATTGTGATTTAATACTGTTACTACAGTTGCCATTGAGCCTGGGGGTTTTCCTGTTGTTGTTGTTAGATTTTTTGTTTGTTTCTTTGTTTGTTTTTTATGGGGTGGTGTTTGTGGTTTTGTTTTTTTTCCTCTGGGGAAATCTCTAGACACAGAAATGGAAGAAAAAGTACATTATGCCTACCATTACTCTTTGAAATAAAAGGATGAATTAAAATGTAGGTAAATAATCATGTAACAAGGAAAATCATTGTCAAATGTATACACAGAATTAAGACTATTTAGTATGCATATGCAGTAAACTTTCTAATAGGTAACTGTGTATCAAAGTCCTTAAATTCAATGTATCTGCTTGAGAATTTTAATACACATTAGACATTATGAAACAAAGTTGAGTCCAACTCCCAAAGAATAAAGGAAGTAGTGAGTAGTTTTTTGCTTAGTGTCAGGATCAGAGTTCCCATGCTAATATGTATGTATCTGAAATTATACCTGTGTAGTCAGCTTTAGTTCTGGCATTTTTAAAACTTTTTGAATACTTTTCTTGGTAACTACCTGGCCAGCCTTTTAAAGGAGTTTGCTTTGGATGTGACTTCCTATTTAAAAGCCAGCTGAAAAGTAATTGTATTTTGTGGAGTTATCTCTCAGTTTGGGTTTGAACAGACATTTGCACTTGAAACATGTAACTGGTGTCTGTAACAACCCCTTATCTGCCCTTTCCTTCAAGATTCATAGTATCTTCTTTTGATTGTCCTGCTACTCTTCATTTGCATGTATGCAGTCCAAACCTAGCCCTCTTCTTTCTCTGGGTTTTCTCAGAAACTTGTGAGTCCCAGCTGTTGCTCCATGCTTTCAGCTCATTTCTGTGACAATTTTGAATTTCTCTCAACTTCTAAATGTTCCAGCCATCCAAGTACCCACTCTGGCCAGCTTGTTCTTTTTATCACCGGCTGCCCCATTGCCTTGTTCAGAATTCTGCAGCGCATTTGTCCTGGTGTGAATTATTCCATGTGGACTGCTTCCTTCATCTCTCTACTACCCAGACATCATTAAAGGCAATACATGGAGTGCAAGGAGAGCCCTCTGCTCTCATTCTTTTGCAGAAAACTGGTTGTCAGAAGGAGAAATTGCAGGAAATAACAATCAGTCTCTACATCAGGGAAGGGAAAGTGGCCCATGTAACACGCCTTTGGAGAACTGGGCTGCCAGGCTCAACAAGGTTTATCCTAGCAGATGTGGAGTATATATATCTGTATATAAATACTAATATTAATAACATCTGAATGGCTCTGCCTACAGACATCTCTGGCATCCAGTGAATTCTCTGCCAAACAGCAAGTTCCAAGTCAAATTTCAGAGCCTAAAGATTGTACATTTTTGACAGAAGATTTATTATGATGTCTTTATACAATAGCATGACCATGTGCCTTCCCCTAATTCCCTGAGAAATAACTGACTTAACTTGTTTCAACTTGTATTCAGCTTCAGATAAATTAGTGGAAAGGGTACCTGTAGGTGATGTGGGAATTGGCTCAGACTGCTGAGGTTACTGTTCAAGCAGGTGGTGTCAGCCATGCTTCTGTGTGCTCCTTCATGCTTTGAATATGGGGATGCTGCCCTTTCACAATCTCAGATTTTGTTCCAGAGATTGATAACTGTTACACTGTGAAGAAGGAAGGTAAAGAGGTTGAACAATCTTGACATATTCTTCTCAGAAGAGCACAAGTTAATTTAAAGGAATTGATTTACATGATAAGGAAAGGTTTCAAAATACAGACTTATAATTTAAGTGCATAGAAGCTGAACATGAATATTCTTTTTATTTGACAAAAACACAGTAGGTAAATCAATACAGAGCTCAAACAGCTTTTAAAATGTAAATGTGTTTTAAAGTATCTCTAAAGTACATTACACATGTAATTATTTATTTATTTGGAATAAAATTGCCTAAATTTTGATAAATCAAAGTCTTAAAATTGTTTAACACCAGGTGTAAGTTTTGAAGATTATTTCTAACATTAATTGTGCAAAGAAAATGTATAGTGGTAATTTCTTGATTGCTCCTGAAGTCCAGACCTGTTGATCTGTCAAAATAACACGTCTGGTGTGACAGCGTAGAAAATCGGCACACAGGGGAGGAGTATGTCCAGCATCTTGTTCAGCACTCTGGAAGTCTGCAGTCCAGATGACCGGAGAATGATGTTGACAGTAGATGACACTTGGGCTTTTTCTTTGCACAGGTGGTAAGAAAAGAGTTTGTACTCTTTGTCTTTGATGTCTGGCAAGGCTCACTAGGTATGTGGTGGCAGAGTTGTTACTTCCTTTTCACAACTGGTTCTCTTAATGTAAGAAGTCTGAAAGAGTGTGATGTAATTTGGAAATTGCATTTTGAAGTGAATGTGGCTTAAGTGTGGCCAGCTCTTGCTGAAACAGTATGAAAGAGGTAAGATTCACACAGGAAAATGACTTTTCTTCTCTCCGTCCAGACTTGAAATAAACAGTACTCATGGTTACAGTGCTTGTGTCCAAAAGTTAAAATGCTCTGATTCTATTTTTTGAGAGACTTGACCTCTGTTTCCAAGGGTTTATAGTTCCACCTGTAGATAGGGACCAGAATTTGAGAAAGAATCTCTAAAATGTTTTGATACTGAATAGAAGACGGCTGCCTGGAAGTATCATTCATGAGAAGCCATTAGGAGCAAAGAGAACCCATTTAACAATATCCATCTCCAAAGTAGATGTCATGACAGTGCAAGTCATGGCAGTGATGATCTCATGACAGTCCATGTCAATGTCATGACATTCACCTAGGAGCTGACTAGAGCTCCTAGGAGCTAATGCTAGAGAAGAGTAAAAAAAAAAAAAAAAAGAGGAAAGATGTTAAGACCTTCTGCAGTTCTTCCCAGCTGTCTTTCCTTACTAGCCGGGAAAATTTTGTGTCATCATCATCTTGGTTCACCATCCCTTACCTTCATTTACTGATCATCTCTGATATACTGGACCCAAGGGTGGGTCACTGAAAGTTTCCAGTGATGACCTTCATTTTCATTGTGAAAACTGACTACTTAGTCTTTTATACCTGCTTTCTGACTGTTTAAAATTTGTTTTATTTATTTTTATTGTGGAGGTCATTCCTTTTGTCTGGTGGAGATTGAGGATTTTTAGGTTAAGGATGTTGTTGAGTGTTGTTTGGAAACCTAGGCAGTCTATATAAATTGGAATTTTTTCTGATCTAAATGCTTACTAATTCTTAAAAAAGAAGCCTCAGATTTCTGAGACGTTATTTCTTTTTACAGGGGCTATTTTGACAGTTTTTCCAAGCTTATTTGTCTGCCCACTGATTTTTTTCTAGAGAGCAGTTTATACTAATTTTCTCAATTCAGATGTCAAGTGTTTTGGTTTTCAATTTTTCTGGATCGCATTTGGAGCACAAATTAGAATTTCTTTAAGCCATATTAATATTGGAAGTGTGTAGAGGAAATCAGAATGGTTCAGAAAATTTGCCTAGGTAACACTTCTTGAATTACCAACAGATTTAAACAAATGCAAAGGTAGGCTATCCTTTGTGAAGTACCAAAGGTTAGAAAGGATAGTCAAGAAAGTAAAGAGTATTTGCTTTGAAGGAGAGCTGTTACCTGTTACACTGCTTAACTCATTTGTCTTTTAGCAGGAAAAGACTTGATAAATCACTTGATGTGATTTCTTGTATTAACATGTAAATGTAAAGAAGTTCATAGGCAGGATTTTCCGGCACAGCCGCTTGGATGAAAATCCTCAATAACATGATCAAACTTGTGTATCTGTAGTAATTAAAATCCTTTTAATCCTTTAAAGTCAGAGTTGTGTGAAGAGGAGGCATGTACACATAGGGGCTGCTGTGGAAAAGTCAGAAGTTATTGGACGGTGATGATCAGCATCAGACATTTATGGAATTTCTTGTGAAGCCATGTAAGAAGTTCTCACCTGATCTCAAAATCATGCAGTTGGTCAGCATGCTGAAACACATCTTTGATCAATCTTTTTTTTGTCAGAACTTTTCCTTTTTTTCCCTTGTCATATGCAAAGTTTTTAGCAAAAGGTAGAGAATGTGATTCAGTTGTGAACCCAACTTCTGTGCTTATACATATGATGTCTGTTGTGTCAAGGATAACCTCTTTCTTTGCAATTGCTTCTTACTGATTTCATAAAGTAGACTCCTTTGCATTGGAAGAAAATGTAGCACAGTGGCTTTTAATGTTGCAGAAAATTGTTCTCCTAGGTCTCTTTATATTTGTAGACTTGAATGAGCCTTCAGGGTTTGTTTTAGAGGCAATTCCTTAAATGTTGAAAGAGCAGTAGCTTTGTATTTACACAAAGTGAGTAAAAGGAAATTGAAATATAAGATCAGGGCTAGAAATAAAATTACAGAATGACAAAGACTGGAGAAGAACTGAGGGAGAAAAAAAAAGGAGCTGGAGAAAGTATATTTTGTTTCTTAGTTCCTAAAAAGGTGAATCCAGATGAAATTGCCTAGATAAGGTGGCTTACTTACATGATTTCTATTCCACATAGCAAACTGCTGCTCTTCTGTGCTCAATATATAAATATTCATCACAATACATATCTCAAATATATAAAAATCTGTTTGTTTGGGTTTTTTTTTCCCAAAGTAAAACGTGCTTTAACAGTGAGACTTTGTCAAACCTGCATGGCCTCTTTGTATTTCAGACATCAGCTGATACTCTGCTGGTCGACATCCTTTTGAAATTATGTGTTTGAACTGCTGCTGCGTAGCGCTGAGCACAATGATTTTGTCTGTTAGTGCACGTGGATGTTGTGGGCACGTATTCAGAGGGTTGTAAGTGATGTCAGTATGTAGGATAGTTGTGATGCTGCATGGACACTGGGAGAGAAAACAAAAGAGAGAAATTAAAGTAAGCCGTTAGTTTCATAATGTTATTTTTCTTAATAGTTTTCACTCAATATATTGCTTTTCCTGATGCTCACCAATAATCAGGAGGCTGATAAGATAAATTAGTAGTGCAGTTCTGTTCTAACACAAAAGCTGCAAAACTTTGAAAATTCATTTTTCTTAAAACCATGGGGAATTCACCCCAGGACAGGAGCACTGGGGAACTGACTACTTGAAATTGTGGAGGAAGCTTTGAATTTCTTATTCAAGGAGTTTGTCTTCCAATGCTCTCAGTAAGTGATTTGTCCACTGACTGTGAACCTGAAGGTGTGTGTTGCTGTGGAAGGGGTGCATGTGCCTTTCAGCAGTACTGTAAGCATGGCTGAAGACTCTGAATACTCAGGGTAACAGATTGGTGCAGCGTTTGTTTATTTATTTAATTTTTTCCTCAGAAACTTGCTTCTGCTTTTTTTGAGGTTGTGAAATTCATCAGATAAAGGGTTATTTTTCCATGGTCATACAAGGCCACCTTGATTATTTCAGAAGGTCATAATACTTATTTGGGGCAGAGAATGCCTCAATTTTATGTAATGGAAATTTGATGTTTTGGCCCTGAGGCACTGTTTATGTTAATGTTGATGCAATTTCACTTACTGTTCTATGAGATCTGGTGGGGTTTTTTGTGACACTGACTTAAGAAGCATTTTGCTCAGCACTTAATTAAGAGGGAAGACTTCCACAAGACCTCAACAGGCTGTGAATGTGGAAGAGTGAACATGAGTTAAAGATGTATCATATAAAAGCTAGAAGCTTCAGAGAGGAGCTCACTGATATGAGACGTGCATAGAGTGTTTTGTGGCAGAAGTACTGGAATCCTGAGTTAAAAGTTGGGAGAAAGATTTGAGAATATTTTGTCTTAAGTTTTATGTAGGGATATATTTGTGCAATTCCTTTTCCAGTCAGGAATTAGGATGTACGTTTTGAAATATGGGGAAAATTAAGACACTATAATGAAGGAGGTGGACTGAAAAAAATCCCAAATTGATTAAATTCTTCCTGTATAAAGACAGGTCTATAACCTAGCTCTCATTTCAGTATTTTTAATGCAATTTAAAAAATACATCTATGTATTTATAAATATCACACAGAATTTTGTTCTGTCAATTATGTAAGTGTTACTCCATACCAGTTCTTCCTCTTGCTCACAGTAACATTCAGAATGAATGAATTACTGTAGGTAAAATAAAGGAAAAATGCAACCTGCTCCTCAAGATCATATGCCAAAAATATATCACAGTAAGTTCTTAATGTAGCTGTACAAGGAAGAGTTTGCAAGTTCAAACACATATTAGCAGCCTTTCTCAGTGGGAGATCTAGCCTTAGTTTCAGCGAAACTGTTCCTTTAAATATCTCTTTAATTTGTGGTATTATCTGGCAATTAATATTATCTGACAAATAATGACCAATTTTGCATTTTTTCAAGAATTTTTGAACTGTAATGTCCAAAATTAAAATGACTTGTAAAAATCAATAGCCACACTCAAATTCTTCTTCATCTTATTCTGGAATGTATGTTAATATGCAGTAATGTGGGTTCTCACTAAACCTTCATGGAATCGGTAGAGTAATACCTTGTGCAAAATTTAGTTGTCTTCATCATCCTGAAAAGCAAGGTATTGTTTCCTTTGGGGTTAATTAAAGATGCTTGTGTGTAAAAAAATTAAACTGCAATTTCCCATGAGAAGAACTGAAGCTTAAAATGCCAATTACAATGGAAAGGTGGTAAAACAGGGAATGTAAATTATAGTTTATTAGATTAGATAATTGTCTCAGCTCATAGTTTTAGCTAAATATTTACAAAAAATCTGGCATTCACAGTAGGGCTCATAAGACAAAGATTTAACGGTTTACATGAAAGGCAATAGTAAGGAAGAAAATAACATTTTGTGTAGCTACCAGATAATTGTCTCTGCCTCCAAAAGAAGAAACTATGTGAAAGATTGGAAAGGAAATTACTCCTTCCTTATAACTCCTGATAGTTTTCAATTAGAAATCCATTTCTATCTTAGAAGATCTCTTGAAAATGTCAAAAGAAGAGTATTTCAAGGTGCTTGTGACAAATCCAGGGTAACAGCATTTGAGTGCATTTTGACCTGCTTCATTTTTTCTCACGATTTGCAACAAAAAATACAAGCTTTGAGTACAGAATATAGGACTTTTTTGAATGAGGACTCATAGGAAAGCTGGAGAGTCAAATAATAAGTCAAATAAGTCAAATAAGTCAAAAAAAAAGCCTGTACGGTAGAGTTAATATGCATATGCCAAACTGGAATTATTTTGTATTTCACGATGAATTTCTGTTAATCTTGTTAATTGAATTTTGGATATTACAGAATTGCAGAATTGTTAGGGTTGGAAGGGACCTCTAGAGATCATCCAGTCCAACCCTCCCAGCCAAGGCAGGCTCACCTAGAGCAGGTTGTACAGGAACATGCCCAGGTGGGTTTTGAGTATCTCCAGACAGGGAAATTTCACCACCTCCCTGGGCAGACTGTTGTAGTGCTCTGCCACCCTCAATGGCAACAAGTTCTCCCTTGTATTGAGATGGAATTTCTTGTGTTTTGGTCTATGGCCATTGCTCCTCATCCTGTTGGTGGGCACCACTGAAAAGAGTCTGGCACCATCCTCTTCACACCTGTCTTTGAGATATTTATATGCATTAATGAGATCCTTCTCAGGCTTTTCTTCTCCAGACTGAATGACCCCAGCTCCCTCAGTCTCTCCTCATGATGCTCCAGACCCCACATTGTCTTTGTGGCCTCTATTGGATCCTCTCCAGTAGCTCCTTGAACTTTCTTGAACTCTGGAGCCCAGAAATGAGCCCAGCATTCCAGAGGTGGCCTCACAATGGCTGAGTAGAGAGGCAGGATCATCTCCCTTGACCTGCTGGCCACCTGATGCACCTCAGAATGTTTATTTGACTTCAAAGTACAGATAGTTTAGTCTTCATCACTACATGTCCACTAGGAGGTTGAATTTCTCTGGTGGTGCAGGGAATGAAAGTAAGACTTGAGAGCAAACTGAAGTAAAACATGAATTTTTTTTTTTCTGTTTTAAATAAAATGCAATGGCAATTGTACATGAAATGGTCTTTGCCCAGTGTGACACTTAAAGGAAAGGACCGTGTTGTTGGCTGTGTTTCTTAGTCTCTTAAGCTCACAAAAGTAGCCCAGACAGTTTGCTGACCTCAGATGGACCTTTAAGTCTCTGACTTGTCAGACAAGAAGGACAGCACTCTTAATTGGCATTCAGATCACAGGCAGGCACTGGGCTCAGTGCATAGCCAAGTACTGCTTTAGGATTTAGACAAAGCCACTCTGGCAAAACATCCCAGTTGTCAGGGTAGCTGGCCGTTTCCTAAAGAACTGTTACATAATGGAGAGACTGAGAAAAGCTTTAGGATGCAAATTTTTTTTAAAGTAAAAATTAAAAAAAAAAAAAAAAGGGAATAAAGAAAGTGGCGGTAATTTGTGAAAAGAAACATCCCCCCTCTCCTCGGATGATCTCATTCATTGTTTCTTCCTTCTGTTTAACTTCTCAGGGTCATAAATGTAGTTTGCTGTTTAAAACCGTAGTGATGTCACTGCAAAGGTATTTTGTGGAAGTGGGAAAGGGAATTATCTGAAAGTATTTGGGAATCAACACTTTGAGATTTATTAGCCTTACTAGAGGTCAGCTATTTGCATTTCTTCTTTGTGCTTAGTGTAGTGTAAACTGGGAATTCAGCTATAGAGTGAGTGTTTACATTTGAGACATCCCGTGGAACAGAAGCGAACGTTGTGTTTATTGCTACAGCTGCCTTCTCCAGTGAAATCGTGATCTAAAGTCTCGCTGGTCCCAGGCCAGATTTCCAACCTGCCCCCTCTGCTGATCCCCTACACAGTGCCAGGGTTTGACACTCCCTGGTACTGTTTCTCCCTGCAGCCTCCAGCATGACATCAGCCCCAAGCATTGCTCCCAAAGCCACTCACAGCCCCTGCCCATGCTGGGAACAGGAGAGAAGAGGAGGAACTGCTTTGTGCTGCCTTGGGGCTGTGACAGTGAGCACCGCAAAGACAGCGGCTAAAAAAGGGCACTGTGGTCAGAGTGGTGCAGGGGACTCTGATCTCCATCACAATATGCTTACTCTGCCATAGGTGTTTTGGTATGAGCAAATTTCGTATAGTCCACCTTAATTGTAAATGTATTACAGTGTTTTAGTTATTACATGGCTCTGTTTAACAAAATATTTTTGAAAGTGTATTTATTTAAAATATTTGGCAAGTAGTGCTCTCTTTGTTAAACAACAAAGCAGTTGATTGGAGTACTGTCATCCAGTCCACTGAAGAAGAATTTCACAGAGTATGTATGTTTTCTGTAAGCTTATGATCTTTTATGTTTTGGGGATTATTTTTTTCCAGGAAATTAGGAGGAATGTCAAATATGGAGGCAGCCAGAGAACACAACTCACAGCACATGTTCTTGTAAGGAGAATGTATTCTTTCTAGAAGCTTGGTCTGTGAGGAAGGATGCTGTTAGGTGTTTAAGGGGTCTTTACAGAAACACTTAAATTTCACTAACTTAATTTTGTTACGAAGACACTAAATTGCATTTGCTAGCTGGTCTGTAAACAACACTTTCCCCATTGCAGCAAATAATTTAAAGGAGTGAAAGACAATGAAAGATCAGTTTGGGAAGTCTGAACCAATGGTAATATAGATAAGTGTCAATAACCATGCCCAAAACATGTTGGCAGTAGCCATAACTCAAATCTCCTATGGCTATGAGGGCATGCCAAGGTAGCCTGCCACTATTCCTGTTCCTCTAGTTGTGTTTCGTGTGGTTTGTTGGTGCCCATGGGCAGGCTAGTTCACTGGTCCCAGCTGCCAGGCCTGTATGAGCACTTACAGCTTTAGTGGTTACCCTTATGCAGGCTTTGGTGCACTGGAGTGTTTGACTTAAACATTGTGTTGTCCACACCAGGTTGTTTCTGGCAGCCTTTTTAGTTGCTCCTTTGTTCACTGCTAGTTATTTCTGAGCCTGGAGGGTGTCTGGCTGCTCCCATTAGCTAGGCCTTGTAGCTTGCTCTGTCACTCAGTCTGTGAGCTGCAGCTCCTCCGTTGCTTTGCATCTCCTATCGTATCAGCCCTAAATGTTTGATTTTTGCAATAGACAGTCATGTACACAGCCTGTATGGAGCTCTTGCCACAAAAGGAGGATTTTCTGAAAAGAGGCTTTCCTTTTCTTACCAACAATTAAATTCTGACCTCATTAAAACTTTTGGATAAAGTTTAGCCAACAAAGCTTACAGGCTACGACTGTGGGCTACTTCATTTGGAGAATGTTGAACACTGTTAGATTCCTCATGCTTTCTTCAGCATACTAATAAATACCGTAATTTCTCTGGCATTGTAAGTTAGTTCTCTTAAACAGGAACACTTCAAAATTATATGAGAAGTAGACACAAGGGCTGTGTAGGTGTGATATGTTGGCTTGTGCTAGTCACCTTTTCATTTCTGATGGATGGTAGCTAACAAATTACTCAGAGTCCTGAAAGGAAGGGCTGATTGTCCCCTTCAGACTTCACCCTGCTTGCTTACCTGAGCTTCTGCAGCTGGTCCTCCCTGAAGTTCCTCAGTCTTCTTGAGGAAATCCAGCAGTCAGATCTGACCTTCTCAGATTTAATGCACGTGTAACCACTATATACTGTTGTTCAGAAAGACTGTAATGTTGAAACACTATTATGGTATGACACTTGTTAGTAATGTTAGCTGAGAACTTTAGCTTGATGCAAAAATATCTGTCCTTTTCATTTACCCAGCTCTTTCCAGGAAGATCTCATCTTTCATCAGCATACATGCAAAAAAAGAAAAATCTGGATGCAGCATTCATGGAAAAGGTTTTTTTTTAAGAGAAGAATGTAATGAAACAATAAACGAGAGATAACTGTAGTGTTATAAGGCTGAGAACGACCTCCTGTTAAAATTATGTTTCTTTCTTTGGAATGCATGGCTGACTATAATTTTTATTTTTTTCCTTAACTGATGCACTTAAACTTAGCAATTTCAAAGCATTTGTTTAGAATGTTACCATATTGATCTCATATACGTGTTTAAATTTATGTCCTGTATTGAATAAATGTAAACATAAGCATGGGTTTTTCAGGATGCTGATAGTTTGTAAACCTTTAATATTTTAACAAATAATGCACATGTCTTTGCAAATGCTGATAGTGACTTCTGTTATATGCTCTTTAACTCTGTCTTATAACTTTTACTTGAAACACAGGAACGCTACATACTTGTGTAGGGAAATGGGAAACCAAGCTAACCTCCTCCTTATGTTGGAATTCAATACACTATTTCTCCTAATTAGTTGCCTTTGAGTCTCACAAAGAGTCTTAAACAAACAAACAGAAAGCGGATGTGTCTGCATGTAACTTTGTGTGGTGATATGAATGAGTAGTGAACACCCTTACAGTCTTTTCTATTCAGCATATAGCTGAATTACTTGACAATAAAATAACGGAACCATATTTGTGTATCTACTTGGAGCTGTTGAAGCATTTCACAGCTGTTTGTTCCCCCCTTGCAACCTCTTCTTGTAGTGACAGTAGAAGTTACTGTTCCCATCAGAAATTCTGTAACAAATTACTAACTCTTACCAGATTTTACTACAAAATCAGAAGATTTAGCTTAAACTATTACATACCAATTCATGTGATGAGATGGAGAGATTGTGATACACTGGGATTAGCTAAGCTAATGTCTGTCTCTCCCTAGAAGGGCAAAGAAGGGTTTGCAAGCTGCAACCTTTACATGTGTATTTCAGCTACGTTGTCTGGTGTAGGTGTGTTCATCTAAGCAAGCAGTGTTGGTTCAGGGAATTAAACTGACATAAAAGAGATACCTCTTACCAAAAGATGTGTAACTGCTTCGACTTTACTGCAGGTTTGGATGAGTAGTTGTGTTGATGACATCCAGTGTTTGCATTTTTTCAGTGGCTGAGTGCTACTGTATTATGAAATTTGATTTTGGATTATTACACAGTGAGAGCTAGGAACACAAATCACAAAGATGACCAATACAAGACAATGTTAGAGCTGTTAGTGTACATGAAAAGCTTAAAGTAACTGAATCTTGTGTTTTTCATATTTTAATATACGGCCTGTATAGAGACATCCTTTTTTGTTTTTATAATTTACCAGATTTTTCTGTTCGTTAAGAAAGAAACAGCATAGAAAACAAATTGTTTGTGTCATTGTGGGGATTGCTTGTATATAGAAGTTGTTGGGTTCATTATGTACATCTTTGCCATAAGAGCTAATAATGAGAGTACCTATTGGTTTGCTATCCTCTGGGCTTCACAAAGGATGGTGTCTCTGGAAGAATCCCAAAAGTTAGCTTTTCTGGAATTTTCTAGACAATGCTTCCTGCCCTTTTAAAAAATAATTTTAATTTTTTTTTTATTTTGTAATATTACAACTCTTTATTAATCTTTTTGGTCATTCTTTTGGCCTCTTAGGAAATAATTTCTATGAATACAGTGTGTATTGCTTGGCTGGCCCAATACAACTGAAGAATTTTTATAATTTCCAGCTGAGCAGAAGTTGGTGGGAAGAAAGTAGTGGTGGTTAAGAATGTATAGAGCACTCTTAATCACCCAGCATGGATGTCCAAAAAACCAGAAGTCTTCTGTTACAGATGGAAAAAGTATTATAAGGACCTCAGGTGCATTTCGATGTTGGTGGAGGATGTCAAATAAACTGGTCAACAGTAGACTGTTTCCAGGTCTTGGAAAGATGCTGTGAGGTACATTTTCTTATGCTGATCATAGATTTTCCTGTCTGTTTCACCAAAGGTAAAGGAGCCTCTTTCTTTCTGCTGCCTGTCCTTCTTTAGCACTGTGTATTTATCATCTGTAGCCCTTCCTCCCTGCAATGTTCTTACTACCTGAGAAGTCCTAGTCTTAGTTTCTTGAGTTTTTCATTTGCGGGCAAAAAAAATCTCTCAGCAGGTGCTGAATATGAAATTATTCAGTTCAGTGGTTAAAATCTGGCAAACTATAAGGTAGGAGAGTTGGATTTTAGCTATCTGTAGCTGGCACTACCAGGCTTATGAAATTAGCCCATTATGGTTTGACTTTGGAGAAGGCCACTAGACTTGTTCGTCTTGAACTTACCTATAGAAATGCATCACTGTGGTGAAGTATTTGGAACTGCTGAAAACTAAGCTATGTAGATGTCATGGAAGGCTGAGATAGACTAGAAAAATGCTTGAACATGTAATATTAATAAAATTTAAAAAGCGGTAGAGGTGCTTTGTAAGTATTTTGTATTCGTTAAACAGAAGGAAGGATGTTTTAATTTTTAATAATTATTAATAATTTTTAAAAACACTTACTTGGAACATATTAGAACGAGTAGTTGTCTGCAAGCAGCAGTCTTCACCACCCATTATCTGATAGGACTAGAAGTAAAATTCTTGTTATTAAAAATAACTCTTGTGTGTTCCTAGGGACATTTCTGTAAAAAAGGAAAATCCTGAACATTTCAGGTTTACTATTTTTATGGTGCTATTTTGGTAATTGTCCTTGTTTTCCTATTCATGATGAGTGTTGGATGAATGACCTGACAATTTTAGGGCTGTTAAGTTATTTAATGCCAACATCATCTTTTAACTAGTGGCACTTTAATGATAAGTCTGAACTTAGCATAGGGCTTGCTGAACTGAGAGGATGGCAAACTTTAAGCAGGAAGCTAGAACCTTAGCTTCACTTTGGTTTACAGATTGCGACCAACACCATACTGAACAGGTATAGGAAAAAACCCCACCAAAGTGTAGGAAAACAGCTAATTATAGTAATTGCAGCTGGTTTCAAAGTACTTCTAACAGTTTGTGCATAATGCTTACTTGAAAGCATCAAATGGGCGCTAGTTGTGAAATAGAACACCTGTTTGTTGTTGAGCATGTGTTTATGCAGATGATTTTTGTTGTCAAAGCACCTTGATGTAGAGTAGTCCTGTTTACATTTACATTCTCCCCAAAGGATTAACAGTGTTCTCTCAATAAATTTACAGTCTATTCTCCTCTCAAAGGCTGCTGTTTGGAGGGTGGTGTGAACAAGGCAACAAGTGCTTGCTAATCACTTGAATATACATAATTAGCGACAGTCTGGTGCACTGGAGTCTTTGTACAGCCACAGCAATACTGATTGGCAGCAGCAGATAACAATGGTCGTGGCAAGGTGGTATTTGTTGAATATTTGAAGGTGTTTTTCTTTTATATTTGCAGTAGGCATTTTGAGTTAATTACATCATTATTCTGGAACATACTTACTATGTTATTTTAATGTCAGAGTTAAAGATCAGTCATGTGGCCTATTGTACACAAAGGAATAAGACCTTTAGTAAATCCTTTACTTCTTTTGAGACTAAGATGGATTCTTTTTTTCCTTCCTTCATAATTCTATGAGACCAAGATGGATTAATTTTTTTTTTCCTTTTAAGTTTTATATAACCCAAACTGGAAGGTATGACTAAAAATTTGGGAGATGAATGTATGTGATGATATTCTTGTTTTCAGCAGCGATTAGTTTTACAGCTGGCTCTCTGACAGATTCAGTACTTTGGAAAACAAACACAAAATCATTGATGATAAAATTTATGGGTGACATAGACAGTAATTAATAAATAACATTGGGAAAATTATTTGGATTGCTTTTCATGTTTGTTATGTTCAAACAAAATGTGTTTTAATATGGCTAAATGCTTAACATCAATTTAACTAAAGGGAGAAAACTACAAGTAGACTATGAGCATCTAGAAAATCAGATGAGTCACTGTGTATTTGGCAAGGTTAATTTGTATGAAAGTCATCAAATTTCCTCTTATTGACAAGGTAGCAGTCTTTGTGTGTAGGTTGGAGGCTTTGAATATTGTATCTTGGATTTATTCAGGCTTCTGATATTCTATGAATTACATTTTCATGTAATTCAGGAAATAAAAGGAAAAAAGGATTCATGCATTAGATGAAACAACTGTGAGGTTTGTCTGTAAGAGCAAAACTGTTAGAAGACTGTGCTGAATAATTATTAAAGGTTCCATATCAAAATAGAAGTAGATATGGAGCAGAGTTTGTTAGGCTCTTTCTTGACTTCTGCCTGAGCAGTACTTTCATTGATGTGCTGAGTACTGGCAAAGAAAATGGTTCATAATATTTCGAGGTGTCTCCAAAATGAAAAGGACTGCAGGTGTGCTGGAGGATGGGGTTAGAATTCTGAATGGTATTGCTAATGTGGAGACATGGTTTGCGTGAGGAGCTGGAAGCTGTTCAGTTGATCAAGTTTAACATGCACTCTAGAATGATCTTTAGAAAGAAGTTAATGGAGAATGAGTGGCTAGGTAAGAAGCTCTTCAGAAAAAAAGTCCATTAAGTACCATGGATGATAAACTGGGCATTAATTATATTTTGCTGTTGTGAAGAAGGCAAACGCATTGAGTGCATGATCAGGGATAGAACCTGTAAGATACATCTTTCTGCTCCATTAGGCACTTAAGGTCTTAGTTGTACAAATGCATCCATTTCTGGGTGCTGCAGTTCAAGATTATAAAGACTATTATACAGAGATCAGCAGTGAGAGAGATCAATGATTTAGGGACCTATGAGTATAGGCTGAATGAATTGCAATTACTGAGGTTAAATAAGCAAAGAGAAGTGATAATATGATGTGTTCTTCATGTGCACACTGAGAAAAGAAATTGTGGTTTTAAATTATTGCAATGCAGCTTGAATTACAAACCAGGAAATCTTTTTTGAAGTAAGCACTCCATGAGAAATACCCAAGTGAGTGGTACCAATGGCCCAGCTAGCTCAGCATTCTGTCTGCTGTGGTGGCAGAGGATGTGCTGTTTAGAGAGAGCTTGCAAGTTTAGCCCATTTCTTGCTTCTCATTCCCCTTGCACTTTCCTAGTGCTCAGAATTGTTGCATTAGTAATGTTAGATGGCATAGCTATGGATGTGTTTCACCACGGGCCCTAACTATTGCAATGTGGTGTTTGGTGAACAGCAGTTCTGCACTTACTACTGCCTTCACGATTTTGTAAACTTCAATCTTTTCCTCTCCAAACTACGGAGCTCCTTTCATCCTGTCTTAGAAAAGGTGACTGTTCCAATGCCTGGATCACTTTGGTTTCTTTTCTCTGTGATTTCTCATAATTCCACTACATTCTTCTTGAGACTTGGAGACAAGACTGTGCAAGGTAATGAAGATGTGGGCACTGTTTTCTGGATCAGCAGAATGACGTCCTTTCTCTTGCTCTCAGTATCCTTTCTGACATGCCTAACATGGAGCTGTCAGTGATGAATCTGGGACTCAAGTAAAGTCTAATTTATGATTCTAAAGTAAACATTGTTAGGCATAGTTTGTATTATTTTTTCCTAGATACATTACCTCACATTTATGTACCCAATGTCCAGTTTTCATCTTTGCCCACTCAGTTTTGTGAGATTAGATCCTTCTGTTCTCCTATGCCGTAGGTGTGGCTATCGACTATTGGCTACAGTGTAGTATCATCTGTAACCTGTAAAATATCTCAGATCACACCTCAGGTCATTGAGGAAGATGTCATATGAAAGTCATGCCAACCTTGATTGCTGGGGGACCTCTTAACTCTTTCTTATGCTGACATATTTTATCTTCTTTCATTTTCCTCCCTATTTAGGTAGCTTTTCATGCTTCATACTGACATTTTCCCCATAATCACCTTTTAACTTTTCCTTTAAGACATTCAAGTGGACCTTGGCAGGTGGGAAGGGGAGAGAGCTAGGAAAGGAGAAAATTACTTTATTTTCTTTCTTAGTTATGGCAGCCATTCTTTCTGGCCTCAATATTTTCATTAATATTCTGCTTCTTTGTAAGGTCTTTTGAGCCAGTTCTTTGCCTTTTTCATAACTGTTTTTCTTATTTTTACCTATATTTTTCTGTTAATGATGAATACTTGCATATCAGATTTAATTGGGCAGCTTTCTTCCACCACAGTGCTAACCCCACTTGTGAAGCTGGGAGAGGGAGAATCTTGTACTTGAGAAGAAATATTATTTTAAAAACAATAATAGCTACAAGTAATAATAAAGCAGTTTTCTTCTTGTTTGCAGATTCAGGGGGATCTGCAACTACTTTGGAAGAGTGTAAAAAACCTTACTGAGAAAAAACTAACCGAATTGTCCAGGTGTAAGACATAGCGTTTCTTTTGATATTTAGGACACTATGTTTCTACTGGAAAATGATAGATTTCCATGAACTGAAAAAAAATTGAAATCTATTGTATAAAATAAAATATTTGAGTTCTTAAATGCTTGTAATTCTTGATAGCTCTTAGCCAAGTAATGCAGAAAATGGTTTCCTTGAAGCTTTTCAAGATGCATAGCAAGAACACTGAGAAGTAAATTTGCATAGGGAATGTGAATTCATGGTTCCATTCCAGTTTCTCTTTTAATATTTAATATTTAAATGAATATTTACATGCCAGAGAGAAGAAAAATGATAGTGTTTTCAGCATTGGAGAGAATGCCTCTAGAACTTGAGATTCTGAGAGCCTGTGTGGTTATTGAGGAATATGGGATTGCCTTGCCATGAGAAAGAACCTCAGTGCAGAAACGTAAAGGAGCCTTTTAATGTAGCAGCTTAAAGAGCTCTGTGGCTGAAGGTTGAATTCAGTTGTATTCAAAACCAGGATGAGGATGATTAAAAGAAAGATTGAAAAATATTAAGAAGAATATTTTGATACCATCAAATCAGAGTGGATTTGG
Source organism: Ploceus nigricollis (assembly GCA_013399945.1). Lineage (NCBI taxonomy): Eukaryota > Metazoa > Chordata > Aves > Passeriformes > Ploceidae > Ploceus > Ploceus nigricollis. Next base: position 236,194 of record VXBC01001247.1, on the reverse strand, counting down.
GTAGATAAGCATTTAAAAAACCAAATAGTTTTTTGCCAGTACCTGCATAATGGGAGAAAATTCTGTCACCTGTCTTTTTTGAAGAACTCATACTGAACTGATGAGATATTCCTGTTCATCTTAAAATATATGATGCCATGAATAAAAATCATGAAATGTCCTATACAGATTTGCACATGAGATACTCAGATTAGCACTGAAATGTAAATTTCGTGAAAATTTTTCCAAGACTTGCTCAGAGTGTTATTTAAATGAAACCGTAAAAATCCAGTTGCTCTTTGCTGAAGTCCCACCTGACATGCTGTTTGAGAAACACTGCATTAGTATTAAAAGATAAAATTGTTGTAGTTTCTGGTGTGTTTCATGGTCTTTCTTAGCTGGGCACTGCTTTTGCCACTAGTTTGGCACTTTCCTACAGAGTATCATGGAAAGTTAGAACTCTCTTACTGAATGTGGAGTGTCTGCATAGCTCAGTTGCTGTGTTGTTTTGTTTTTTCATTGTATAGTTAAACCCTGTAGGTCCATATTTTCCTAAGTGAGGGTACTGATTCATGGTAATGAAGTATTTCTTCATATTGTTTTTACATATTAAGTAAATGGAGTTCTTAAAGTCACTGTAAAGGCACTTTCTTTAGCGTGCTTTGTGTTCTTGAGTTCAGAATACAAATATTGTCTTTCTGGTAGCACAATTACAGATGTAGGGAGCTAAAGGTGTTGTGTAAATCAGTTAATTTTTTTCCTTAGGTGAAAGCAGGAGTGTCACTATTTTTGCACTTTCACTTAAGGAGCAAACTTGCATGAAAGATGAAACTGAGCATCCTTTTACAGAGAGAGGGGCAACAAGAAGCTGGTGGTGTCTGCCTGGATTTTTGTACAATCAGCAGTAGGTACACATACAGCCCTCCCACCTGTTAGTCACATAACCAGGTCCTTTAGGCAGATGTCCATCCACTGTGTCATGGAGAGAGGGAAGTTTTGAAAACAGTATCTAAAGGATGATTTAATTTTTATATCTAATCAGATCAAATGGTATGCTGCTAATGAAGGAGGAGGTTCAAGTAGACTCTGCCTGGAACATAGTCCCCTTGATACCTTGAGATGAATTCAGAAAGAATATGATTTGCCAGCTGATGGGGTCAGTTTATCTGATCTTGCAGGAAGCTGTTCTAGTTCTGCCTTGATCTACCCCCTCTTTTTTTTAACCTATTGGGCTAATGAGCTGCTCAAGTGGCAAATCAGACAAGGAAGACCACTGGGCAGCAGGACTGGAAGGGGGAGGAGGAGGAAGAGTTTCTTGTCAGCTGGATCAGCTGAGGTGTTGTCACAGGGAGGAGTAGAAGGCTTAGACAAGCTTCATTAGAGAAGCCCTTTCTTTGAGCTGGAGGTGCAGGCAGAACTCCCTTGTGTTTTTAAACTCCCTCACAGAAAGGAGTTTAAATTAAGGTAAATCCTTCTTTAGCCTCAGATATTGTCAGAAGTTTAAATTTAAGAAATTATAGAGGTGTGATTAAATCACCTTATCCTGCAGGTTTTAATGATGACAAATCAGATATATTTGTAAAAGATGAGATATTTATTGTAATACATGAACAGAGAGAAGATCTTAATCAGAATTACTACACAGTATAAAAGCTAAAAAATACCAGTCAACTATAGTATGACATAAATGATGTAGTGCACTATATTAAAGAAATTATGTTAAAGCAATTATATTAAAGCTAGTGAAAGAAACATTAAGTGGAGGTTTTGATGTATCTCACCACACTCCAGGCATGAGTACTTTCTTTTTCTCAATACCTGGGAAGTAACTGTAGAGGGGCGTCCCAAACTCCACAGGAGAAACTCCAGACATTTCAAGAAAGGGGTATGGAAGAATCTAGCTTGTATAAAGGCAGACCGAACTTTTATAGAGTAAAGAGGTTGACTTGCCAGTCATAGGCCTCCAGCTCAGTTTAGCAGCGTATCTGTCAAGTCTCACTTCAAAGGGACAGATGTGTGTTTGAAGCTGGTAAGCCAGGCTGGCCATTTAGCATATTCAGCACCAAAAAATACCACTATGGCGCCATGGTAGCTCCCCATGTCTTCTGACCAGATTCCAGGCCAAGCAGATCAGCTTTTTCAGGGCAAAGCATCCTGCTACAGATTTAGGGAAAAATTTCACCGGGAATACATGGAAGGGTTTTTTTTGAGCTAGGGGAGTCTAAAAATTGGGTTTGTTCCAGAATCTTGTAGAGGGCTAGAGTTTTTCTGTAGTTTACTGATCACTGATCCCTTGACACACGCCCTTCTTCTGCTGCTTACAAAAATTGTAAGTACATTAGGGAACAGCAAGATCTCTGGGAAATGTTTCTCCCCTTAATCATGGATTGTCTGAAGAGATGTTACTGTCTGTAAATGAATAATCATATCACTAACTTTCAGTCATTCCCTATCAAACTGTTATGTGCTGTTACAAGACCAAACTGTCACTGAAAACTCAATATTCTTAAGTATTAAGACTAAATATGCCTAATGTACCTGAACTAAATAGTCAAGATATAAAATCTAACTGAATTAAACTGTATGCATTCAAAAGAAAAGGTTTTGTTAAAACTGTTTTCGCTGTGCTGCTGATGCTTGGCGTTCTTGTGTGCACACTCAGTAAGCAGAAGTGTGGAAGTCTCTTAGAGGAGATGAAAAATTTGTCGCTTCTCCTGATGTGGAACCTGTATTCCCTGGTGAACGTCAGCATGGAAAAATGCATCAGCATCATAACGGACGCTCATCTGCAGCACGACCCCCGGAAGACAAAGCAGCGTTTTACCTCTCAGGATTAACAAACATGTGGCAGCTTTGGTAGTGCTGTTTGGTAGTCAGGTGATAGACTGGCCATATGTCCTCATACCTCATTCTGGCAGGAGATTTTTTTTCCCCCTTCTTTGAAATTTGAAATAAAAGCATAGCTTTATTTGGTTGTCATTTGTTCTAGTTCATATGTCACAGACATGAAATTCTGAAAGACTGTTTCAGAAGTTCTGTACCCAAGTTTTTCTCACTCTAAGTATTGGAAAGGACATACAGAAATTATTATAGAATTCATTATAGATTACTTGCATCCTAAGAAGCTTAAGCATCTAGTTAGGCTCTAAATATGAAGATGGATGTTTAAGGGTTCTTCAGGCACCTACACAACTCAAATCCCTTCTCATAGTACAGCTTGGTCCTACTGACAGTGCCATGCTCCCAAATTGCATAGGGAAAAAAGAGAGAAGGACAAAGTTCTCTTCAGACAATTAAAACTTTAATCCAGGTGATTAAGAATCCCATCTCTGTCTCTGGGGTTTGGACCAGTGATGTGAGGATTTGACAAAAGAAAAATAATTGTTTAATAGCGTTTTGCAGTGGGGAGAAATGGAAGATATTACTGGCTTCAAAGTGTCATGAGGTTAAAATATTGAATTTAAAAATAACTGCAAGTGTGGAGAAGTTGTGTTTTCTGTCTTGTAGTACTTTATCACTGGCATTTCAGTACTCTGAGGAGATAATTTGTAGTTCATTTAAAGCAAACTAGAAAATATGAGTGTTACATCAATGTAATGAAAACATCATTATTAAAGGCTGAAGGAAGCACTAAGTATGGATTTTGCCTCAGTCTTAATACATAGTTTTCTATATCCATTACAGATCAGGTCCTTGTATTTCAGCTATTAGATTTTACCTAATTTGTTATTTTTAAAGAGAGTTTCAGCCATGATTATTAAGGGATTCTCTAATCCGTTAAAATAAAAGCAAAACACGCAACTACCTTCCATAAATGCTTTAATTACAATGGACATTTCTGAACCTTCTACAGACAATACCTGCTCAGATGTGACAGCATTTGTGACATCACCAGTACAGACTTGCACAAGGATTTTCAAGTCAGTGTTGTAAGTTTCCATTTCATTTCTGCTAATTAGAGAATTGTGCTGTTTATTTTCTAGAGGGGAAAAAAGTCACCAAAAGTGTATCAGATTTGTTTACTTAATTCAATAGAAATGCAAATATATTTTTTTGAAAATTACAGTTCCTTATTGGTCCCTATTATTTTGGTGTCACAAATGTTAAATATTTGGTGCCAGTTAATTATTGTATGTATAATCAGAATTTCAGAAAAGCCAGATGTAGGAGGAGATTATCAGTGTTTTCTCATGTATGAAATTTCACTTCTGCATTGAATAAACTAATTGTAGAGTTTGCTGAGTAAGGTCATCCTGTAAGTTATTAGACTGTTTTGGAGGCTAAGTCATTAAGCATTTTTCAGTAGTCAGATTGGGAATAAATTGTATTCTAACAGCAGAGAAACCACAAGATTGGTCTGTTAGTGAAAAAAAGAGTAACAAACTTCATCCTGAGCTTGGTGAGATAAATTTATATGTCTTATCGAGGCCAGTCATCTTTCAGTTCCATCTTGTGGCTGGAATTTTGGGGGTCATATTTTATAGCTGTGTTTTAAAAGTTTTTAAAATTACTGAAAAGGATGCACAAATTTTGTGCATGTAAAATGGCAGGGCTGAAAATTTTGCATTTTTGCTTTTCAGTCAAGCTTTCTTATAATTAAGAGGCTGGAAAAACTTGAAACAAAAGACTTTTTAACACCTCATTTGCCTGAATATTTATTGCAATTGTAATATAATAAAATAGTGCAAAATAAATTAATGTAAAACATGTATATTAGAACTGAACTGTGTTATGGTTCTTATGGGGGAGTTTTGAGCTGTTTTATTAAATTTAAGGCAGTGAAAGCTTTTAGAAATATGTAGAATTCTGAGGTTATAAATGAGTTGGGGATTTCTTTTTTTGCTTCTTTAATTTTAATCAATAAATTTAAGAAAATACTGACCAAGTTATTCTTATCTTCTTAGCACTACTGTTAAGACATATTTCACAGCTAACTCAAAATTTCAATTTATTGGGATCTGTAAGTTGCTAAGATTTTGTAATATTATTAAATTGTAATAACTATTTCACAAATACATGTAGAAGTATTGTATTTCTGGCTTTTCAAATTGTGCATTTTAAGTGATTTTTCAGTTATTTGTCAGAGTACAGAGATTTGTATAGTTTATATATTTTTATTTTATAATTTCTGTATATATATGTAGAGTAAATGACAGAGTATATTCTGATATGTCAGGATATAATTTGGTTGTATAGAATGTGCAGTTGTATTAGGGAAGTTCTTGGTTTGATAGTTTGTCAGAACCATCGTGGCATCACCGCTTAGAGATGCAGTTGATCTTAGAAACTTGAATCACTTGAACCTGATTTTCTAGCTTGACTGGAAAACAAGAATTGGACTCACAAGGCAGAGCAGCAGTCTGGTTAATTAGTAGCTAATCTTCCCTAAATTCATGCTGAAGCCCCTTCTCCTTTGCATCTTTCTTGCCCCCAGCCAATTACTCCCATCTTTCCTTTGTGCTGATACTAGCTGTACAGTGAGTGACCTGAAATTGTTTTGATCTGGTCAAAACCTTTTTTCTTGGGGTGTGCTCTTTTATACGTGTCTCAGCCATGTGGGTGCCAGTGCTGGTGCAGTGGAGTGGGACATGGGACATACTGCATGCTTCCTTTGCAGCTGCTCCTCACCTTCCCAAATGGACTGCCCTGGTATTACTGTCATTACTGGATTTGAGGTGAACCAAAGTGGCCAGGGACTGGGACTTTCATTCACTGTCAATACTCCTTGTATTGATGGTGAATGAAATCAGGCTTGTACCTGATTTGTGCTGGAACGAAAGATGCATAGCAATTAAAGGAAGAACATGCCTGTGTTGAATGTTTGCTCCAATTTCCTGATTGCGAGACTTTTATTTTTTTAGAAGAAGTGCTCACACAAGTTTGGAAATGTGTCACAGCATTCAAAGAGAAGCTGGCTTTTCCTAAAGGTGCTGGTAGCATTGGGTGCTGAATTGGTGGAAGAGTGGCTGCATTGCCATGGTGCAAACCACTAGTTTGGTGGTGAATTTATAGCATTCCACTAGGACTGTGGAATACAGAATGTTTGAAAATCTTTTCCTGAACTCTTCTGAAAATGTGTTCCTCTTAAATGGCTTATACTCTGCTGTTGGCCATTTGTGTTGTTAAAACCTTTTGTCGTAGTCCTTCCTTTGAAAATTAAGCCTAATCCAGTCTTTCTCTCCTCACTCTGCTTCTCTTGCTTCTCTCTAACTCTAGTTATTTCTGTGTGTGTGTTTTGTCTGTGAAACTCTTCTGTTGTCTTGTCATTTTTAAAAAATGTAGTTCTCAAAACTGTAATTTATTCATTTACCTTGGAATAATATTTACAGAGTTTGTAAAATTCTGTAACTTTACAAATGAGCATATTTTCCTTTCCTCTCAGTGTTGCATACTTAAACTAGGGTTATATTAATTGTTCTTTAGTGGTTAATTTAAAACTAAACCGTGTGTGAGCATTTCAGGTTATTTCTGTAACTGTTTATTAATTCAAGTAATTCTTCACTGTATTTCGTCTGGTGTTTCTCAGCTCACTGGCATAGAGTTGCCACTCTGAAATTCTTCACATTCTTAATAAACTCAAATAGTTTTACTGTCAGGTAGATCATTGTATATATTGACCGAAAATGCTCCTAACAGAAACCAGAGCTTCATGGTTTGAAAGTTGAACATTAGACTATGTAATCCTATTTTGATCTCATTTTACCCAATTTACTTTCTCTGTTCTGTTCCACCACTTGTGGGGTTTTTTTTCATTCATACAGTTAGTTTCTTTAAACTTATTAAAAGCTTTTCTTAAAAGATGAAATAAATTGTGTCAGTCTCCATCCATTTTATTTTCTTGACATTCTTTAAGATGGCCCATATGATGGGCATCATTTTTCTACTCAAAAGCAGTGTTGCCTTGTTTATCTTATGTAAGTTTGTGTTATTTGTGTGATTAAAACTAGAGTTTAAACAGCTTTCTTTGATTGCCATCCAGCCAAGTGACTTGAAATTTTCAAGGTTTTTGTAAACTTTTTTTTTGCTTTTTTTTTCCTTGGGACTGTGGGGTATAATTTTCTATTTAGAATCCTTCAGTTGAACTGTTATCAGTGAAGGATAGCTGTTTTCTGCCTGTAGCTTTCACCTCACTTCTTAGTAACTGTGGATGTATTCTGCCTAATTCTGGGACTCTTTAGTACTTAACAGTCAGCTCCAATACCTCCTTTTTGATCTAGAGTGACTGAAAGTATTTCTCTGTTACCTGAAGTAGATTCTGTTGCTATCTTCTGAGGTAAAAACCAATAGAAAGAAAACGTTCTGGTTTTTTGCAAGTGTATTATGCTCAGCTGCAGACTTCATTTTGTGTCTGGTTAATTTTTCCCCAAATTTTCAACTCCTAATCTGTTTGAGTTTTTTTATTTCCCTTGCTTGGAAGTTTACTACATCTTATTTTCTGAAAGCAGCACTTTAAGATTGATTAATTATACCATTTCACTTCAGTGTTTCTTTATGTAAAGAAACCTACATTTTCCCAGTTCCACTCAGCTGGTTCCTTATCTTGTGTGATTCCATTATGATTTCATTTGTAAGAATGGGGTGAAAAACTGGAAGTATGTGCTAAGGAGCAAGCAGGTCCTAAGGGTTGGATGGTATATTTTCCAAATTTTTCAGGTCCTTATGAATTAAGCGTTTGGTTTATTAACAATTATATTTCAAAGGATGATCCTGGAAGAAAATGGGGGTGGAGGTGAGGGAGTGGATTTGAAGTCTTTGTCTCCCTCCCGTGCCTTGTGTTGAAGTTCAGTTTCACCTTTAATTTACGGAGTAGTTCCTGTCCATCCAAATATGATGGAACTGAAATATTTTGTGGTTACTCTTAAATGGTTCTTGACTTAATTCCTCTATGGAATCATGAATGAGAAGAAAAATACTTCCTGCTCATATGTTTTAGAGCCAACAGTATCAAGGACTATTAGTGTCAATAAATTACTTCTCTGAACTTTATCATGTGTGTTATTTAGCCAGTTTGAGAGAAATAAAAAAAGTCCTTGAAGTGGACACTATTTAAATTCGGGGGCATGGGATTTTCCAATTAATTGGATTGCTATGGTAGGCCAATATATTAAGCGCAGGCAGTTTTGCTGCTAATTACACACAACTTCTCTGGAGTATCGGATATTCAGATCCATTTTATGAATATGGTAGGGAGAATAACAACTGTAAAACAAAGCACTGTGCATGTAAGTGACTGTTAGCGTGTATTTCAGAAGGGATAAATGCTCACCATATGGTACAATTACTGTGTCCAAGTTTTCAAATTAGCTTCTCTCATCCTCCTTATTACTGTCTTTAAAAAGAGAGGAAAAAAACCCAACATGATTTATCTACTCTGCAGCAGAACTCTTGACGCAAAACAGCAGCCCAGTTCTGTCCAGTTTTTTTTTCCTAGCATAATAGAGGCTGTCGGACTTTTTTATACTAATTACTGTGTGAGCCTCAGATGAACCCCCTTCAATTCACAGGGCTTTGTTAAGGGAGGAGCTGTCAATGTGTCTGCCCGTTTGCAGCTGTGCTGTGGCTTTAGCTTGCTTAACATTATGCTGCTTTTTAGACTTGACAGAAGGGATTTTTTTTT
>VXBC01001247.1:210227-227587 GCA_013399945.1 Ploceus nigricollis | reverse complement strand
TTTTTTTTTTTTTTTATTAAGGCAAAGCAGCCTTGTAGCGAAATGGTTTAAGCAGCTGCATTGTGGGGAAGCACAAAGAAGTTATTATTGTGTCTGTTTAGGGGGGTTGGATGGAGGGGGGAGATATTCGGCTGCTGTTGATGCCGATTGTTGACTTGCCATCTGCCAGATAGGGAGAAGAAAAAAATGACAGCTCCAGCAGGGTGTTCAAGAGGTTGTTTGGAGAGACGCATAAACATGTGCAGATGTCGAACTGAATAATGGCAAGAACTTGAGACGGTTTATGATGCTGCTGTTGTGTGTGCATATACAGAATGAATGTATGTGGAGATTTGGTTAGGAGGAGGGTACATATTAATTATCATTGTCCCCCACCGCCTCCTTTACTTCTGTTAATTAGTTCAGGAGTTTAATATCTTCCCTCCCTCTGTTGTTTATTCCTAAAAAGAGCCTTTTCTTGCAATAGGGAAGAAAACTTTTGATTTCTCCATGTGGTGAGCTTAAAAAAAAAAAAAACAACCCAAAGCAACAACTTAACAAATTTGGTACTTGTGGACGTAGAAAGAGTAATGTAGTTATTTCAGTCTCAGACGTTTGGGGGACAGGTGCTTTGCAAGTTCTTACATAGCATTGTCTGTCTGCTGCAAGACTGGTACATTGCATACCCCTACTTCTGCATCCTGAGCTTTTCTTATGCAGAAAGTGCCAATTGGTGATTGTCTTGTATTATAGAGTATGCCAGGGGTTAGAATGAGATTAGCAACTAATTTTCTCTTTCGCTTGATCTTATTTTGAGTTCTTTCTCTGAAGGCAAGGAGCTGGTCAGGCATAACTTATATTTTCCTGTTTGACAGTTGCACATAAAATAAATTTGGATTGCTCCATGGAATATAGTTTTCTTTCTTTCACTAAAATCCTTTCTTATTTCTTGTTCAGTGATTATGGTGAGTTTCCAGGATACTGTGAAAGAAATGTGAGAAAGGATATAAGCATAGAGTGAAATTAAGTTAGCCCAGAAAGGCTAAAAGCATTGTTATACAGGCGATCTCTTACTTAGACGATAAAAGTGGAAACTTTAAAATAATGCATTTTCTTCTCCAATATTACATGACATTCGACATTCAGATATCTGCACTGAACTGAAAAATGGAAAGAGTGGTTGAGGTGCATTGTGGATATGGATTGCAGACATGTCTTCATGTTATCAGTATGTATCAGGGTTTTTTGGTCATTTACAGCATGACTTAAATATTGGAATGAACCTTGCCAGTGCTTCCCACCAAGCCCTTACCAAAAGTTGAGGAATTCCTTTTTATTGTGTCTTCCATCTTAAATCTAATAAGCATCTGTAGATCCTTGATAACAATAACTACTGATGGGAGCATTTGATGTGCCCTTCTGTCATCACTGTGACAGAGTGGGAGATGTCACTTTTGGATTATGTCAGTTTTAACTGAAAATTCAGGTATGGCTGCCTCCTGCCCAAATACTGATTTCTGCATCTGAGCCTAGACAGAGGTCACCAGCACTGCAAATGGAGATTTGCTTTTTGCCTGTTAGTTGGGTCGTTAGTTCTTCTTCCCACAATTGTGGTGTTTTTTATATGTTCCATCACTGCTGGTGGGAACTCATTTACTCTGTGCAGTGCTGCAAGGCTGCATATCATGAAGCACTTCATGCGACCAAAGAGATCTCCTGATGTGTGCAGCTGTAATGGGGTGTTCCAGCTCAAACACCTTGAGGAATGCTTGGGCTTATCTCATACAGATTTTTGCAAATGATACAGGCTAAGCAACAAAGCAAAAAGGTTGACTTCAGTGGTGTGCCTTGAGGAAAAAACGTAGGTGAATGGTGTTGGTGCTGGCTTTTTGGCACCTAGCAAGGTTTGAGGCTAGGAGCACACCTAGTGACAAGGAGAAAGTTCAGAGGAGCTATTTTAAAATTATTGCAATGTGCCAGTTTTAAAAGTGAAACAGTTTGCTTTGTGAAAACATGCTAGCAAGTGTACCAGTTTTAAGGGGCGAAAAGTCACATAATTTTTGACAATGCATGTATCTGTTAAAGAAACTCAGTTGAATGATAATGCTATTGTCAAACTCACCATATTCTTTTGTAAACAATGGACAATTTGAAATCTCTTGTGTAAACCGGTGTTAGCTGTTTTACAAAACGCTGTAAGTAGATAATATGAAGAAGATGTTTAACTCAACTTGGCCATATGTAAAAAGCATTTGTATTTTAATCATCTGACTTAATACATTTTTACCAAGTACATGAATTTAAATTGTTGCTGCTGTAACTGACTGTCTTATTCGCTGTAATTTATAGATTAATATTTGTATGCTTGTCCTACTCTTAAAATATTGTCAAAACCTGAAAAAGATCCTTTGGTCTACTAGCACTTAGTAAAAGCAGAAGAAAAGAAAGTAGTATTTTTTCTGTTTTACAAAGTACTGCNATATATATATTTAAAAGTACTGAGAACATTAGCTATAAAAATATGTGAAACAATATTTAGAATGCTTGCGTTTACACAAATACAGCTTAACACTATTAAAAATAAAAAACTGCTCTGAAGAGCATTTAAATAGTACAACATTTTTGAGCTTTTATCCTATATTGCCTTGTTCAAGAGAAATATTTAGAAAATGTGACCAGCATTCCTAAATGTTTCCAGAATACAGACCTTGGTTTTCCATTCCTGAATAGCAAGCATATTTAGAAAATATTGATCACCTTTGTTGCTCAGAGATGCTGATGCAATACAGGACTCTGTTGTTCCAGACAGCATGTGCTAATAGCAACTGCTATTTAATTTATTTATTGTTCTAATTCTTATCCTTCAAGAATGAAGGGGAAGTGAGAGTGATGTTGAAACTGGCAAGTTTTTCTTCCTGCTGGCTCACAATGGGCATGGTAAAGGTCAATTCTCAATTTGTCAGGATGTCAGCTCACTCAGTATTTCTGGTATGATTTTTTAAAAGGACAAAATTGCATGCATATGAAAATGAACATTTATTTTCCATGTGTTGCGAAAACATATTAGTAATTTTGAGTGGATATTATAGATGCCCAATTTCAAAACTGCATTTATGTGTGAATAATGGTATGTCTGTCTCTCTGTTATTGAATACTTTCCTCTAGATTTTTTTTTCATGTTTTAGAGAAAAGATTATTAATGCAACAGGAAATCATTGAATAAATAGCAGGGGCTGAAGTGCTGCTGCATTTGTACAAGATAGGACAATGACTCACTCCACCAGTCATAATGAAAAAACCATGGTGGCTGGTGATTTGAACCCTAGAACCCTGGAATACGTTGGTACATTGCATTCACAATGTGGAGGGGGAAGAAAACCTCACAGTAAGAGCAGGGAGAATCTTTCCATTGGGGAGATTGGTCCTCCCCATCACTCGAGCTGCAGAGGTGCACCTGAAACCATGGAGAGCTGCTCTGTGACTTCTCCTTGCCTGCAACTGCACCTCTGCTTGGAAGGAATCTGCTTTGGTAGGAGGAGCCCTTCTCCTTGGTCACTACTTAGTGCTGCTTCAGGAACAAAGAATCTACTGTTTGCCAGCTCTTCAGTGCATCTGGGCTGGCATGGAGGACAGAGGGTTGTCCCTGCTTTCCTCCCCCCTTGCTCAGCTGAGGCACTTCTGGAGCTCACACCAGAGGCTGCTCGCTGCCTTCTGCAGAATATTTACATCTGTGGGGCTTTCACTGGTTTCTGGCCACATACCTGAAAATAGCTGGGCATAAACTGAACAGTCTTCTATCTGAGCTGAATTACTGAGATGTTGTGGACAGCGAAAGGTACTTGAACTTTCTCACCTAAACTTCCCAATTTGCAAGAAACTTAATGGAAACCTAGCTGTGGTATGAGCTAATGGCCACATGTATCATGAAATGTTTCCTATTTCTCAGCTGGGACTGGAAAAATTCATTTGTCTAATTCAAGTACAGATGTGCTCAAAATGTCATTCAGCATTACTGGGAACTGTGGGAAAACAGTCAGTATAAATAAATAATCACCATCTCACAGTGTAAGAGAGAATCAGAAAGTGGTAGTTCCAAATTCTGCTTTTCTTTGAACTTCCAGCAAATACTTATGAGAGGGCATCTAATAAAAATACCTTTTAAAACACTAAGGCACATTAGGAAAAATCACAGTTTCATTTAAATATGAATATTTTTACAATAAGATTTTGTGAAATACTTTGCTTAATATATTATTACATACTTACATTAGACTGAAGGACATAAATTATGAGGATAGGTATATTTTTTATTTATCTTGAACATTCATTTTTTTACAGAAGCTTTGAACTGTGCTGCAAATTTTTACGATGAAATTAAAAATAAGTAAATATTCTAACAGAAGTGCTTTGCATTTACTTAGTGTCTACTGACTTAATCAAATAGTCTGCTGATGCTTCCAATCGTGTGTTAGGTAACACTGCCCTCAGAGGGCCAAGGTAAGGAAATTCAATCTCAAAACCACTGCATTATTTCCGATAATTTTATTTGACCTGACATTAATTACAGTTGTTTCTTTTTTAAAAAAAATTGCATATAGTTGTGTGATTTACTTTTATATAATGTTGCTTAATGCTCTTAGATAAATTCAGGTTTTTTCCCCTTTATTTATTAAATGTTATTGTAAGGAGTTTGATCTAACAAAAAACGTGCCTTAAAAAAAGAAAAAAAAGAGGGAGACAGTGTTTGTGTATTATTTCTACTAAATCCAGTTGAGTAAATTGATGAAACAGATAAGAGACAGAATTTTGGTATGTTCTCTTTTTGGAGGGTTTTTTCCCCTCCTTTTTTTTTCCCCCTTAAATCTCACTTATGTCTGTGTGGCAGCTGTTGCTTCTTTTAAGGAAGCAAGTTTTTGAACTCAGGTTTCTCTTGCTTATCAGCACTGTATATTAAAGACATTTCCTTCACACCTCTGAAACCATTTACATATTGAAAAATGTAGATGTTTCGCCAAAGTGTTTTTTTAATGATAGATACATTTTAAAATAATAAGATTAATTTGAAATTACTGATTAATTTTTCAATAATTGCTAAACTTCCATATGCTTAAGGATTACAAATGGTGAGACTAACAACAGCAACTGCCGAATCTGAGGTGAAATACGTCTTTGAAGAAAGAGTTTGAGTTGTGAGGTAAAGTAAAAAAAATTGCGAGCTTTTGGGTGATAAATTTGTCTAACACAGATTTTTTTTACTACTCGTACGATTTCTTAGAAAGCTCTCCTTTCTGAAGCTTCTCAACAGTATGAAATCTACCAACATTGCATCACTGGAATAAATGTATTTTGTGAAATGTCCTGAAGGCAGGTTTCTTGTTACTGACTGTCAAAGGCAAAAAAAGAAAAATCATTAAGGCTGCAGTACAGAGGCAAATAGAGAGGCAGCCACCAGGGTCATGTTCTAAACAAACCTTCATTAAGCACTCTTTGTTACTGTTGTTAGTCAGTGTATTATTAAATACAACATTAATTAAAGAGTTGCATGTTATGAGGGTGCTTTTTGCATGAAGATCAGATTGAATTTTCATGTGCTTCATGAATATACTGCTGTCTTACTTAATCTTTTGGGTGTATTCTCTCAGTAGTTATTAAAAAAGCAGACCCCAACAGCATAAACTTGTATTTTGTGTGTATATATTTATCTGTATGTATTAGCAAGATGCATATTTTAGTGCTACTTTCCTCAAGTAGCTTAAAAAACTTTGTCTAGAATTAAAATGATGTAGGAATTACTTGGCTTTCTTTGCTGCAGTAGTTGCAATTAGAGACCTCTTCTAACTGTCTAATAAACAGATCCTAAAAGAATGTGGTTTTCAACTTAGAAGGGTGTAAATTTAGGCAAAACAATAATTTAACTTACATTAACTCAGCAGGAAGCAGGGTACAAACTGATTATTGCTCTATGGCAGATCCACTGCTTTTTCAAATACTGCAGCTCCATTTTATTAAATTGTCAGGATATCTTGTGTTTTGGTTAGCCTGCCTGAACTTCTCATAGAATTACTTTTCACTTGATTTAAGAAATTCACATGGGAATTTCCTCTAGTTTACTTGTGTTGAGGTATTTAATAAACATACATTGCAAATATCTTTAAAGTGACTTAATATTGATAATACTGGGAAATACCCTTTAAAGTTACTTAATATTGATAATACTGGGAAATATCCTTTTTTTTTAATGCAAGGCTGCTAAGTTAGAAGACATGTGGAAGTGTTTTTTCTTTTCAAATACTCTGCTTTACTTTAGCATTTTTTGTATGGTGAATTTCTTTCAAAGGGTATCAGTAAGCATGTCTATTAAGAAGTATGGACTAAAATGCTTTTCTGTCTTTAGGCAGATTATGTAAAAGTAATGCAGTTATAAGAGAGCACCTAGAGTGCATCTTGAGAGCCCTTAACCCACTTGAGCAGCTAAGTGAACTGTTCACTGATACCACTGTTTAGTCTTCAAAAGTGTTCACCCATTTGTTAATTAAATTACAAAATAAATATAGGGCAGATGATAAATATTCACATGTAGGCCTTGGAGAGGAATTAGAATATTGGTATTTTCAAGACAAAACCAAGGTTTGTGTGTGTGCATGTTTGTATAGATGTTTTGAAAAAGTAGTCTGAGCATGACTCATGTTGGGAAACCACTTAGAGAAACATTCTTCAAAGACATGTGTCTGTGAAACAAATATATGGATCCTTATGAAGCCATAGTGTTTGCTTTTAAATTGCTTTTTCTGTGTCTGGCTCTAGTTTGCAGAGTGAAGACAGAGGTACAGCTATGCTCATAGGTAAACTAGTAAACCTGTCCTATTGTTAGATTTTATCCAGAGTTGCTAACTCTCTTCAGAGGAGCTTGAAAGTGCTGTTCTACTCTTCTAATGGTTCTTCTCCAGGCATAGCATCAGCTGCATAACTCAGTAGGTGATTAAAAATCTGTCCAGTTTTCTGATTAAGAGAATCTGTGTTTGGCTGCTACTGGGTACTCCACCTAAAGCGTTGTCCTAAGCAGTGACGAGGGAGTAAGCAATCAGAGAAGTGTGTGCTGGATCTGTGAGGTCACCTGTTAGAATGGTCTCCTTTTCCAACCGGTTTCATTTTGGAGAGTGCATGTAGGCAAACAAAGGCTGCCATTCTTTCCTGAGTGACTATTAAGTGTACTTACCCTATCAGCCCTGATCCATAGAGCAGAATCTGCTTACCTCCCTCCCCAGTTTATTCCTTGCAGAAAGGAGGACTGTCTTTGAAACCTGAGCCCGTGGATGGCTGACCTGCTTTAGGCATGTTGATATTGTCTCCATGCTGCTCTTGAGTTCTTTAGCAGGTTTAGGTGCCTGCCTTCTAGGTAAGACTAAGATCTGGATAGCTTGCAAACCCAGTAAAAGGCACTTTCTCTCACTTACTCTTACAGTCAAATGAGATATAATTTATTAGAAAAATACAGAAGATTCTCTTTTTCATCTCTTTAAGAAGGCAACTAGGGTGTTAATATTTTTAAAACTTATATTGGATGATCTGATAAATAAGGGTTTGTTTTGGCTTCAACTTTTGAGTCCATGCAGATTTCAGAAAATTTGTTGCAGGGCATATTTTAAATATTTTTAAAATATGAATAATTCCTTTACTTAGGCCTGTGGTTATTTCATGTTCAGGTATTCAGCAAACTTAATTTATTGCTTTTCATGTAATGCTGATAATAGTTTTTCACTGTTGTTGGTATTAAAGTTACACATTTGTTTTCCCACGCTGCATTTGTGTTTCTTCTTCAGCTTACAAAGTATCTTGTACCTGTTTGTTTTGGTTTGGTTTTTATTGCATGCTTTCATGTTAACTGGGATTTCCTACTGTGAAATGAGCTCAGACTGCAAGTGTCAGTAGGGATGTTCCCAGCCAAACTAGAACCAGAGGCTTGAAGATAAAGCTCTGCATCAATACAAATGTAACTAGTGCCATATCTGCTCTATTTGTTTAGTGGTCAAATTAAGTCCCACTTGGACTTTTTCAATTCTTTCTACCTATGTGAAAATGTCTGTATAGCAAAGTCAAGCAAGTACTTCTATCTAGAAGTGGGACTAAATAGGAAGAATTTTGCTACATAAGCCAGCCTGAATAGTCTAGTGTTAGTTGTTCTTTTCTCTTTTCTATCCTGTATTCCATACTCGCCTTCTCTGCTTAAATACGTGAAAATTGGACATGCTGGTGGCTGCAGTTGGATTTGTTTAGCCACTGATATTGTCAAAATCCTTACAAGCTGTGCTCAAGTTCATCAAGGCCATATCAGCGATTCCCATGTTGAACTTCAGTGACAATTAGTTGATTGCTGTGATAGAAAGGTGAAGGTGCAATTAATGAATTTTTAGATTACCCTTTAATAAACTAACCTCCATGTTAGATGGATATAAACTTCTTCCTGACTTTTGAATGGCCTAAAAGCTGTGTAGCTATGGCCAACAAGGTGCTGAGGTGGTAGAGGGCACTGCCAGGCTGGGGCTTAGCCCAGGAGCAGTGCAGGCTCTGGGATGGTTTGTTCTGAGCATCTCACAAATGGTCAGAAGTCCTAGGTTTCTTGTTGGAAATTCTGCATTGTTACTACACTTTTTTTTCTGAAAATGTTCACATGTATAATGATGAAAGTGATTTTAAATAAATCTTTAGTAATAGTCATTATTTATTCTGCAGAATTTATAGAAATCAAAAATGAGGGAAGTTGGGTAAATCTAAACTAACCTGTACTGAACTGAGTAATTGCACTCTAAAAATGAAATTGTTGCTGAACTCTGGTGTGACATTGTAAAGTATAATAGTATTAAGGAAATTTTTCACCCTTAAGAGCAAATAAGTGGCATTACTTAAGGGGTTGTGTGTTCGGTATGTTTTTGATCCTAAATTCCTCATAGATTCAGAATGCAGAATCTTTTGCTCAGGCTGGGGTAGGGGAAATGTGGCATGGTGGGTTTATTGGTGAACTTACCTCTTAGAAGGTAGTTGGCTTCTACTTTTTCCTTTTCCTTTCAGTTATATTTTTAAAGTATATTTTGTGTAGGTTTTTCCATTATCCTCAGTTTCCTTGTATTTGCTTAGTGTATGTTTTGAGAAAATGACTTTTGGTTTCAGCAGTGTAAGTGTTCTACCTTGTAGCAGTTTAGATCTCATTTGGTTATCAAAAGTCAAGCTGTAGAGTTTGGTTTTTTCCCCTGAAAAAAAAATTAATTATTTATGGTGTAAGCATGCAGGATATTTGAAAAGTATAGTGTGATAAAATTCAGAATTATACAACATTAGTATACCATACTTGTAGCTTCTTATTCCAGAGGCATTGTTGTACAGTCCAGGCTTACTACTGCAATTCAATTTTCCCTTCTTTTGGACAGAGTTAAGGTTTTCTCTGTAAATTGAAAACATCTGAAAAGATTTTGGTATAATTAATGTTTGATGCTGATAATATGATATGTTTTTTAATATTCAAGTTTGGATTTTTTTTCTACAGTGTTAATGAACTTTTTTTTTTCTTCTCGTTTAGGAGAATATATAAAAAACTGGCGGCCAAGATACTTCCTGCTAAAGACAGATGGCTCTTTCATAGGCTATAAGGAGAAGCCCCAGGATGTGGATCTGCCATATCCACTCAACAACTTTTCAGTGGCAAGTATGTATTTCCAGTATTTATTATTCTCTCAGCATATTGACAGATTATCTGCTGCATATTGCTTCGTGTATAATTCAGAATTTATTGGTAACACTGCAAGTTTAATACCATGTGCCATACTAATGCACCACTAATCTTACATCCAGCTCTACAGGATATATTTATAGCAGCATGGAAGAACCATGCCTTGGTTTTTGAATGTTTTTTGGATGTCTAAGTTCTCATTTTGTGTGTGTGTGTGTGTCTGAAGTGTCTCTAAATAACAATGACATTTGACAAATGATTGATGTAAGAAGAAAATTCCTGGAAAGTTTACCTTTATTTAGATTGCTGACCTCTTCTCTGTTTTTCATTAGTATCTCTGAATTCACTTGAAAACTCAAATTAATTAGAAAATTATCTAGACTTTCAAATGACACAAAATCATGCTAAGTTATTTTTCTCTTGGATAATCAGGTAATCAGCTCTCCAGCCTGGTAAATGAGTAATTTCAAGCAATCAGACAATTTGCATATATTAACAAAGCCACAAAGTGTGTATCTGTTTGATAAAGTGAAGATTGCGTGTTTTCCAAGAATGTTTCTAAAAGACAAATTTGTAGGGTTTTTGATCTCTCAGAGTGAGATTGGTGAGTGTTTCTGAACGGAAATGAAAGTATTTGAGGAGAAAATTAAGGGGACGAAAAAATCTCTCTGAGTTGCAAATACCACAGCTAGAAACTTTCAGAGGAACAGTAGAGAATTTACCCAATTTCTTTCAAAATTGTATTAAGTGTACTGCAATACAAAAAGTGTCAGTGTTTAGTTTTATGGAGGGATATAGGAGCCACCACAGGAGTATTTGTATTTAGGGAAAGGGTTCCCTTCGTCTTCACTGCTGAAGATTGAACAAATGCTACTGAGACTGAGTTTTCCTATTTTCTTGATAAAATCGTACTTGAGACTGACTCAGCCTTTGTGTATACAAAGTAATTTGTGTATTTTATTTGGCAAGAAATTAATCTTGTGCTCCAAGCCTCACAGCTAGAAGAGGAAAACTTTGCATATTCTGATTGCAATAGAAAATTATACTGATTGAGCAAACTGTCTAATAGTATTAGAGGCTCGTTTTGCCTTGTTGGTATTCAGCATAAAAGCAGTGATGTCTTTAAGTTGTTCATATGAGTAGAAATTGACTAAATCATAGGCCGTTATTCATTCCTTAGTTATTGCTCTGCATATTCTAACTAATCTTTTTTAGCAGGTAGTAGCTTTCTAGATACTTTTCCCCTGGTTTGCAGCAGAACGACAATTTCTACAATTTTTTTTTCAGGGCTTTTTTGTCCTGCTTTACCATTTTCTTCATTACATATTCTGTCTTCCCTTGCTGCAGCAACTAGAAGAGTGATCCAAATGGTAGTTCTGCTAAGCAAAGAAATACATAATTAGCAATTATTATAGCATAATTACCAGTGTGTTAGTACTGATTTTAGTTGGGTTTTTTTTGGTTGCCAGAGGTTCTGTTATGTAATTCTGATATTAGAATGCTGTCCCTGAACATTGCCTTGATGGAAATTCAAAGATTTCACATTGTTTTCCAAAATGACACCATCACCACCCCCACCACCCCCCAAGCAAAAAAAAAAATCCTTTCTGCAACTCGCAAGTCTCATAGGTCTGATTCTTAAGCTGTGTAAGCTAAAGGAACAAGCATGCAATATTAATTGAAAAAATCTAGTTTTGATAAGCATGACTTTTTCTGTTTTTCTGACAGGAAAAGTCGTAATTTTATCAGAAATGTTGGCTGATCAGTGCAAGAATAGGGAGATGTAACACTCATCAAAAGAATCTCATGAAATTAAGTGGAGCGCCTGTGTTAAATTCACAGGATGAAAAGCAAACCAGGATGGTATGACACTCTAAATTGCGAGGGACTGTAAGTTTTTTATCATCTATTTTATCTGTCTGAAGATGAGATCATCAGTAGGGCAAATAAACAAACAAAATTGCTGTATGAATGGATCACATCTCATGGGAACTACCTGGTAAATGTCAAGAACTGGTCTCACGGCCTCTGATCCAAGAGTTCCTGAGCTGCTGCAGTAGGTTTGTGGCCACAAGCAGCGCAACATATTTTTCCTGTAGTAGTGAAGTACGTTTTTCATAAATTACTAGCCAGGCAGATGGAGTGTGAGATCACTGTTAATACCATCTTGATTAGGTTGGCAGGGACTTAAAGATATGTCTTTACAGTCCTATCTTCATGTAATCTTTGTAGCTATCTGTAAAGTGAGAGTGTGGTCTCAGTCTACTTTTTGCTCTCCAAATGATAGACATCTTTGGCTCTTGCTTGCAATTTGTTATTTAAGCAGAAAAGGCCAAGCCTATGGTATTATTTTCATAGTACTGTTGGAGTTAAACATGGGAATGTTTGCACAGTTCTACTTTGTATGATACTTGTTGTGTAGTTTAAAACTTTCATAAGCAGCTCTGTCAAGCTAGTTACTTCCATCATGCAGATACTTTCCCACCAGTGTCCCCTGCCTTCCACTCCTGTGACATCAGCTTTACATTGCAAAAGTAAAGCTCTTTCTCAGGCATAGTATCATTTCCCCTAGTGTGGCTCCCTGATTCTTTCCCAGATAACTCTAAAGTTCCACACCTAAGCATTTCTCTTTCTTTGGTCTTTTGTCATCTGTGAACTCATTGGGAATGAGGAGAAGGCTGGAGAGAATGAAGTTATTTTACAGACTGCTAAAAGTGCTTCCAGTGATAAATATGCCTTTGCTAATAGAGCCTTTCTCATTGAGGAATGTTTTGTCATAGAATGGAGTGTTCAGAGGCCTTTTCCTTGGGGTGTTCTGGGTGGAAATGTGGGGGGAAAGCATTTGGAAGTGTGTGTGTAAACAGATAGACTCTTGGAGACGGAGAGACTGAGGCAGCACACATGTGCTTCTGTCCATTGCCAGAATCCAGAGGATTTTGTCCAAACCCAAAATCCAGGGGAACCATGTGGGCCTGAAATGGAGATGAGGGATCTCTCTTCCTTGGAGCACTGAAGATGAAACACAGTTGAGTGAAGGGTATGACAGAGTGGGGCTAGGTGGAGCTGAGCCCTGGGGAAGGACACAGGCTGGCCTTAGGTGTACTGAATGGACTTCACCCGCCTTTGGCCACTACTCTCCCAACTTTGGGTGCACAGGGAAGGCAGCTATGGGCACCCTGCACTGCATCTTGGAGCTGCTGTAAGGTTGCAGGGTGAGCAAATCAGCCAGATTTGGTGACACTGAATGGTGTGTAGGAATCACTGGTTCCTCTCCTGTGGAGCCAGCTTATTTTGTACCTAACAAAACCACCTTCTTTTAAATGGGAGTTGTGAGAACTGTGTATTTGAAGTAGGCTGTTAGTCCCTTAATGCTCATGCCTTGACACTGAGACTCACAAAAAGCTCTGCCATGGCATCTTACCATACACTTGAAGATAAATGAAGGCGGTGTAATTACATGGGTGGGAAGTTCATTGTGAAAACTTAAAACCGGGTGATACTGGTTTTCAGGGGTAAATTCAGAGGTGTGAGCTTCCTGGAATTGTCTGGTTCAAAATCAGTTCAGCTCTTTTCAGGTAGAGAGGAGCAATCAAACTGCTGTAGCTTGTACAGATACTCTTGATTGACTGAGTCATGGTAACTGAGTGGGTGTGCATTCCTAGCCCACTTCAACTGCAAAATAAAATATGTTAATTTAAATTGCTTTTGCTTAGGCATTTATGCAGTCAGAACCAGTTTAAAAATAATTTTGGATTAAGTTGGTATGACTTCTCTGTACAGGCAAAGGCCTGATAAAAATGTCCTGTCTTTTAAAACGCCATTATGCTTCCTTGAGAACAAAACTAATACTCTGGGTAACAGGGTGTATTTCCTCAATGCCCTCCCACCCCCTCAAAAAAATCCAACATGGCCTCATAATTCTGTTTTCAACTGCCCACTGCTGTATAAGTGGAATAAATGCTGCTTTATGTAAACCACTTTGGTCTTTGATTGTCATCATTATTTGGGAAAGCAGAGTGGGGAAGAATTCTACTTCAGTTCTACTCAAGGAAGATTTGTGACTTCACTGATTTAAAAAAACCTGAACTTCTCACATGCGCAGTGAGTGTGTAGGTAATCACATAGCACATTTGGGATGAAGTGTGTCTAAGAATTGGCCCTTTGCCTTCATTTTGATCTTTACATGGGGAATAATTGGGAAGAGCTGTATCCCTTCACAGTATCCTTTGAACCTTGGCCAAAAATGATGTCACCTGGAACATTTTTCCTATCTTGAAAGATAATGCTTTCTAAGCACTCTGGTACAGCTGCCCTTTTTATTGTCTTTAAAAAGAAAAAGCAATTTATTATTATATTATTACTATGAAAAGGTAACCTTTTATAAACTTGATTTTTTTTTATTTTCTCTGCGGAAGTGATTATCAAGAACCTTGGCTATTCTAAATGGAGAATCTGTGCTACTTTTTCCTAGTCTTAACTTTTCAGTGGGCCAGAGATAAGATTTTATTATTTTTAGGATTTAAAAATCTTCAAGACAGGAAAATTTAAAGATTTCGGGGGAATAATGTTAGGACTTAAAGAATTCTGAAGACATTTTTTAAAGAAATGGGTAGAGAAATATGTATGTCTGTTATAAGTGAGATTAGTTTATGTATCAAAATACTTCCGCATTAGACACGACCTTGTGTGCAACTCCAGAAATAACTTTTCAATAAGATTTAAGTCCATTTAAAAAATTTTGTTACAATACTGGATTACGTTAACCCAGAGATAAGATATAACTGTACTTATAATTACAGTGTGAGTTTGATTCTAAAGTAACAGTAGTAGAATTGAATAAGTAATGTTCATTTAATATTGAAAATACTTGTGGAGAGAAAAAGTCAATGTATTTGTTATATACTGCATTTGCAAATACATCTGTGGAAATTCAAACTCAAATCTATTGTGTGTAGGAAATATTTCCATCTCTGTTGGATGGAGGAATGTTTGGGAGGCTTTAAAATTGCTTTATGAATGCTTTCTAGGTGGTATAGTTGGTATCCTGTCCTTTTGACTTAGAAGTTTGTAGCCAGGCCTGAAAGTTTTTATGCCAGTGTGATATACTCGGCTGCTTAAATAAAACTGGGGTGTTTGCATGAAAGTCAGAGAAAGATGTATAATTTTACTGTTTCCCATTAAAACAAAGTAAAGCCCAGGCAAAACCCATGCAGAAATCTTCTATTTCCATTCTCTCTCTTTGCATGAGGGGGCAAATGACAAACAAGTTGTACTGGCACGAAGACATAGATGCTACTTTGGTACTTTTTGAAGTACTGGAAATAAAAGACTTTGCAGCATGATGAACTGCACAAAGTTTGATCTTTTACATTTTCAAGGAATATAATTACAGGGGTTTTTTTTGTCATATTTGTTGTTATATTATCAAAGCACATATAAGTACTTATCATGAGCCAAGCCCCACCGAAGTGGGATTTTTACCCATATAGAACAAAAAGTCAGTCCCTGCTCCAAAATACTAAAATTCCAAATATAAAACAAGTGACAGCAGATGGATGCAAACAGATGGGGGGAGTATGAGAAAACTATGAGACAGTATTAGCCTGTAGTACAGGCAGTGGTCTCAGCACATCAACAACTAATCCATTGTCAAGGTTAGATTTTTACTCTCATCTCCCTACTTTTCTTCCTCCCTCCTTCCCTCCCTCCTGTTTTTAAAGGCATGGTGAAGGAGAGTTTTAAGGAGGATTTTAAAGCGAACTAGCATGACAAACAGAGAGAAATTAGAAATGCTTTAGAGAACTGATGGTGAAATTGTAACAGTAAAGGGATGGGTGGCATTTTGGTACTGAATAAAAAATGATAACAAAGATGAGAGTAGGCTCTGGGGACAAACAGTGTTGAACAGTTACCTATATTTGATGTGATAGAGCTGGGTAAGAAATGGGAAATACCAAAAAAAGAGTGATGTGGTCAAGGGAACAATGGACAAAAACAATCTATTATGAACAGTTTTGGGAATAGCATTTTTAGGGTAAACCTGTATTTGTTTGGATCAAAGAAGAGATATTAAATTGTTCACATAAATCTCTGTGTGACCAAATTTAAGTTTAGGGTGATACTCCCCCTAGATAAGGTGTAGTAAGAAGGAACAAAGCCTTTTGGAAAGCCTCGGAGAAGCAGATTTCCCTTAGGGAGTGAGTAAACAAGTGGGAGAATCGAAAGGGGACCAAGCTAAGGGTGTGTGTATGGGTACACACTTATGTTTGTTCCTGTATGTAAAATTCATGGATTTTCATGTGTCTATGAGCAAAAATCTGTGTATCTGCCTCTGTGTTATGAAAATGGTCTATTAGTTCTGCTAGTTGTCTACTATTTGTCTAACAAAAAAGGTCATCAGAGAAGTGTGGATTTGGAGTGCAGAATAGCAACAACAAAAAAAGGTATTTGTAAGGAGTGTGTTCATTAAATTTTGGTATGAGAAAGAAAAATTAGATTAGCAACTAAATAGGCAAAGGTTGGGACAAAATTGTTTATCTTGTAAAGGAAAGACCAAGAGAAAAATAAGAAATCAAGGTTAAATTATTATGCAAATAGATAGATACACAGAGAGATATAGATCTGTGTAAAGCAACACTCTCCCTAGATGTTAAAAAGTGCAAACATTATAAATAATACAAGCAGTGTCTTGATACTATTTTTTTAAAATATAATTTGATAATTATGGGAACTTATCCTCTGTGCTAAAACTCAGTCTGTATTGTCTGTATTAGAAATAATTTCTCAGATAGACAACCTTCTGTTCATTTTTTAGTACAATTTTTTATGGCTGCTTGAATGTTTAGTATTCTTGTCTAGCCATATCAACACATTCTGCTGAAGTTGAAACCTTTCATATATGAAATAATAAAATGGTATTAGTTCTATTTTTTTTTAATGCTGAATGACTACATTTAGGAAAAGAATGCTGGTGATTATACAGTTAAAGTTATAGAATTCAAACTTTAAACTTTTTAATAAAATCTGAACAGATGATCTGTGCTTTTTTTTTTTTTTTTTTGGAACTGGCAGGTTTCAGGCCCTCTAATTGGCTTCCCAGCTTTGCAGAGTAATTACAGCTTCAAGCAAACTTTGTCATCTGTGGTTCAGAATGGTGTAAAGTAAACAGAACGTTTTGAAATACAGTTTGTAGTTAGAGTTGCTCAGGAGAGTTTAACTAGCATAACTACTTAATTTAGACAGTAGCAGTTATTTGAAAAAGATAGTCTAGCATTTTAGAATTGTCAGGTTGGTTGTTGATATGAAGACAAAAGTTAACCTCTGGTATGTACCTGACTTTGTTTTGTTTTTTAAAAGGATAATATCAATAACTGAGAAACATCCGTCGCATTTCTTTTTACAGTTTTAATTTAATTTTTTTTCCATTTTCAGTATACATCCAAAAATGGCCAAAGGAGTGCTATGCACTTGTTGGAACAGAGTTGTCATTCTCTGTTACTGTTTTTGTATTTTGCTGCTTTGAACAAGTGTTCTCCCCCAAGGTATTTCCTGCCCTCTGATATTAAAGGAAAAGTTCTCATGACCGATGTTTCATCCCAGAAAGACAGAAAGCTTTAGGAATAAAATGTGTAATTCCAAGTTGTAGATGGCTAGCATACAA
>VXBC01001247.1:140239-209664 GCA_013399945.1 Ploceus nigricollis | reverse complement strand
CTATATAATATTTTATACATATATAGGCGAAGACCATATTATAAATAGCATTTGGACATAAGCAGATGTAANTGGTGATTATACAGTTAAAGTTATAGAATTCAAACTTTAAACTTTTTTATAAAATTTTAACAGATTATTTTTTCTTTTTTTTTTTTTTTTTTGGAACTGGCAGGTTTCAGGCCCTCTAATTGGCTTCCCAGCTTTGCAGAGTAATTACAGCTTCAAGCAAACTTTGTCATCTGTGGTTCAGAATGGTGTAAAGTAAACAGAACGTTTTGAAATACAGTTTGTAGTTAGAGTTGCTCAGGAGAGTTTAACTAGCATAACTACTTAATTTAGACAGTAGCAGTTATTTGAAAAAGATAGTCTAGCATTTTAGAATTGTCAGGTTGGTTGTTGATATGAAGACAAAAGTTAACCTCTGGTATGTACCTGACTTTGTTTTGTTTTTTAAAAGGATAATATCAATAACTGAGAAACATCCGTCGCATTTCTTTTTACAGTTTTAATTTAATTTTTTTTCCATTTTCAGTATACATCCAAAAATGGCCAAAGGAGTGCTATGCACTTGTTGGAACAGAGTTGTCATTCTCTGTTACTGTTTTTGTATTTTGCTGCTTTGAACAAGTGTTCTCCCCCAAGGTATTTCCTGCCCTCTGATATTAAAGGAAAAGTTCTCATGACCGATGTTTCATCCCAGAAAGACAGAAAGCTTTAGGAATAAAATGTGTAATTCCAAGTTGTAGATGGCTAGCATACAAGAACACAAAGTTGAGTCTGTCTGTTTACTGGCTTACTCATCTTTTTGAATGATAATTTAGACTTCCAACTGTTTTGAGTTGAGATTCAGTCCTTTAATTACATATGTTTATGTATAGTAGCAAACTTGAAGACATTATGGTAGAATGTTCTCTACTCTTGGTAATGACCCAACTATCACTCGAGCATTCGGAGCCAGCTCTCAGTAGCCAGTTTCACTCTTTCTTCTGTGCTTTTGTATTTTCCAAACTATTCACTCAGTCTTAAACTACTATGTTTTTTCCACTAATTAATAGAAAAATATTTTGGTAATTAGCAGTGACTGTGTATTTCAGCACTTATTCATCTTAATAGATTTTTTTCCCCCCTAGTAGTAGGTGAAAGATATTCACAGACAAGTTTTTATTTATGTTGCAGTCAGGGCAGGAATAATGTTCATCCATTACATTTGTATACAGCAGCGCATGAAACATGTGGGGCTACTAAATATCAGCAGACTGAAGTTATTTTTATCTACTTGAGAAGAATGGGTAGTACACTTCTTTTGGGAATACACTGGTTCTCCACTTCTTTCTGAAACCCTTTTTGCTTCATAAGGGATTGATATGAATGTATTCAATTTTAACCTTCTATGAGGAAATCAAATCTTTAGCCACTTGTAACGTCATATTACCAAAGCTAATTAAGTTTTGCTAAATTTTATTTTCCAATAATTTCCTCCAGTGATAGTGAAATGGCATTTTTGGGNAATTCTATTAGTTCCATTTTTTTCATACGTGAGTTGGAAAACTTAAATTATGCACTTTAAATGTGTGCATATTTGTATATATTAGCAAAGAGAAAATAAATGGTGGAATTCAAAATCTTCNTTTTTTTGTTTTCAGTACCATTTTCAATTCTTAAGGTTTTTTAGTACCTTTCATTCATTTAATTAATCATCTGTAATGAAAACTCAGNAAATCTTCAGTTCCATCACAGGCATTGGAGATGTGCTTTTTGATTGGTACAGATTTTTCTGCAGGTTTGTCTCTGTGCCTTTTTTCCTTCACACGGTCCTAACACAGTCAGCTCATATTTCTCCCTGGCAGCTTTTTTCACCTTCCTTCCTTTAAACTAGGTACTCTAATTTTTCTTTCTCACATAGGTTCCAGTCTTTTTCCTGTCCTATTACCATTTTCCTCCCTTTATTCCCTAGTCTTTTGTTCATAACAGCTCTCCTGTAAATAACTTGCTGTATGCCATCTTTCTACATTGGATTTTGCCTCAGTGAGGTACTTTCTTTTTTATATTGTCTGAAGAAGGGGGTAAGGCATTATGAATATATGTGAAATGTTTTCAATTTAGCATGTGGAGAGGCAGTAGATAGCTGTAGCCTCTGGATTATACTCAATGCCTAGACTTTCAATGATTTTTTGCTTAAGTAATTGTTACTGTAATTTTTTACCCTCCTCCCACTGCACTCTTATCCCTCCCACATGTAGTGTGGCCAGATGCCTTACATTTTCACAGGAATACTAAAAGGATATCAAAGGTCTTGATTTGCCAAGTTTTAAGTCTCTTCTCCAAAAAGCAGCATTTTCCAGCAGTGTGCAGCTTTAGGCAGACACCCAGTAAAGAAAATTTCAGCCTACATGATTGAAGTGTGATAGGATTAAAGATGAGAGGATGGCTTTGTCAGGAGTAAGATGAGATAATCTTAGAGCAGACAATGCCTCTAGTCTCTTCTGCTAGAAAGGTAGCCACACGTGTTCCTTGGAACTTCAGCTGAGGAAGTTAAAAAAGCCTGTTAACCCTCCCTTCACTGTCACCATGATCATAGCTGGACTTCAACCATACCCCTGAAGATGGGGATTTCTTTGATCTCCTGAGTAACTGCACTGAGCTACAACCCTGGTTAGGTACCCAAAGCAGCTCTACTTCATTGTGCTTCTGTCTGCCTTGTTTCTCTTCCAACTTTTGTGTTAAACTCCCTCTTCCTGTGTCCATCCTGCTGCAGATCTTTCTTCTACATGTTGAGGATGGCTCTCATTGCAACCAAGACCTAGCAGTGTGTGTGTAAGCAATGAGGGTAAACTACTGTTTCTCTTTTTTAATTAAATGTTTGTTAAATGGAATGTCATCTCTGTTCCTAACAGTGAGCAGTCTGACTTACATAATAATTTATAGATGTATGGTGAATAAAGTTTGTTAATCAAGGAATACACATGTGCACAGGACAATATTCACTCCTCTTTTGTTTCTCATACCTGTGTCTGTCAAGCTTCTGAGGTGTTCTGCTAAGCTGCAGAAAAAAATACTACTGATAGACATATCCACTTCCACACTTCTTTGTTTTTTCAAATAAAAAAATTGCAGTAGATGATAGTTGAGGTTTCAGAATCCTGAATTTGTCAAGAGAAAATATGTCAAGCCAAAATAATTTATTTCTGTGAAAGGAAAGCATGCCTTGTTAAGTGGTACGTGTCATATGACTTCTGCAAAGCGTTGACATTAACTGGAATAAAGAATAGTAAGCTACATAAGTAAAAGGTGTGGGTCAACTGGTAGGTGGTAGCTATATCAAAAAGAAGTTACAGCAGATTGTAGGTGAACAGGAATTAATTTACCATATCATTATTGATTGATTTGTGAACCTGATGAATCATTTTAGATCACACGCACACATTTGATCTGGATCAGCTTTGAACAAGTGATAATATTCCAGACATGAGATGTGATGGTTTGTGTCTACGTTGTGGTAACTGCAGGAAAACGAGTAACACTTTTGACAGAGTAACCTTAGCTTCTCAAAAATGTTTAAATGTATTTGCATGAATAAGTTTTAGTTTGTCAGAGTTTTGCAGCTGTAATGTTTGGTGCAGCATCGTAGAACTGATACACAGCAACACTGAACCGTTGCCTAAATTGCCAGCGTTGTGGTCTTGCCACAAGGGAATATTAGGTGGTCTGTAATATGTCTGGAGTTGTGGAACAAAGATCTCGGATCTGAAAGTGCAACTGGTGAAGGGCACATCAATTGAACTGACATAAAGAAGACTGAAGAGAGATAAAGCAGTGTTCAAATGTCTAAAAGGGACGGCTGCTGGAAAGATGAAATAATTTAGTCAAAAGGACAAGAAACAATATGCTGAAATTATATGAACAGTTGCATTAAATCCTAAGAAAAATCTTACAGCAATAAAAATAGTTAATTTCTTTATGGTTGGATAGAATAGTTTGCTTACAGGGGTTTTGAAATTAGTACTTTTTGGGGGTTTTAGAAAGAGTATAGAGAAATACAAGAAATAGCATAGGTAGATCTGATTCTGCCCTAGGGCACAAAGAGAATTAGATGATTTCCTGGAGCAGCCCCACTGGTGGTGTGTGTGGGGTTGTTCTATATTTAATAATCAGACTAATTTAAACATCTGAATTTTCTTAGGCTATTTTATAATAAACCTTACCCTGAAGTGACAGTACTATCAGTAATTGTGACATGGTTACCATTGAAGGGAAAATGTCATATTCCTCCTGCTGGGTGCAGATGGAAAAATATGCCAGTGGCTACTGCTGTTTCCTTGGCATGCTATAGCAATCCAGGATCTAATACTCTTTTTAGCCTCATAACACAGACCAAGTTAACAAATGGAGATGACACTTTTTATATGGACAATGATACAAGTTCCATCGATTCCTCTGACTGCTTTCTTCACCTGCTTTATTGTTACCTACTACCTTTTGTTCAAACCTGTGGTTGTATTTCCTTGTGTGCTGGATAGATCCTGAATGGGGATACATAAGCTGAATGAATTTCATCTAAGTGATTTTATTTGCTTTTCACCCACTAACTGGCAATGTATAAAAAAGGCAATGTCATATATTTGTCTAGAATGTCAGCTAATGAAAACAGAGCGACCAAAGCCGAACACATTCATTATCAGATGTCTTCAGTGGACCACTGTCATAGAGAGGACGTTCCATGTAGACACTCCAGAGGAACGGTGAGGGTTTTATTCTTGTTTTCCTTTTCACAATCCTTGTGCAGAAGCCTCAGCAGAGTCTCTGCTGGGCCTGCACAGCAATCAGCACTTGGAACTGTGACATTCTGAGCAGTTAAAGATTTTTAAGTCAGCTTCTGTAAAATATTATCTGAGCTCATAACTAGAGTAAGAGTTGCCTGCGAGTAGGTGGGATGAGTGTGTTCAAATAAGCCAAAACTATGTCATGATATGTCTCTGAAGTGTTAAATTTTGAACATCCAAAGCCTGGATTGAAATATTTCCAGCCTTGCTGTCTTACTCCTCCTAATGTGCTCCTTTCTTTTGGCACAGAAAGCAGCATGCTTATTATAATTTATTTTATGTTGGCTTATTAGTTTTTCTTCTTTCAGTAAACATTCACAAATGCTTAAGAATTAAGTTTTTTAATGCACCAAAAAGTTTTTTAATGCACGTAAGAGATATGGGATAATGCACTCAAATTTCCCATGCTTTGTCTACGATTAGATGCGCTGAATCTTCCCACTGTGGACATCTATCCTTTTGAGACCAGTACTATGATCTGGCTGTTATTTTTTGTATCAGTAAATAAGCAACAACTTTGCTTTTTCTGTTGTTTCACTTAGAGGTTTTTTTATTCTACTGTGTCTTCACCCAGTCTTTATTCTGTGCAGCTCACACTGCATTCAGTAATAAATACCACGATAATATCTTGTTTCCCTTGCTGGCTGAGCAAGAGGCAGCAAGGTAGCGTGCTTGGTGTGGGGCTATGATCTGCTCAAGGGCTGCCTGGTGTGTCTGTGTTGCTCTGCTGGCCCTACTCGTCCCTCCACAGAAACCATCACCTGGGCCTGCCTGTCAGTGCAGCCACAGATTTTTAGGATGCTTGTAGGAATTTAGTTACCTTTGAGCGCCTTTTTTGAGGGAAATTTGCGGAAAAGCCTGTAAGCTGAGTTTTAAGAGGAGGTAGACAAAGACTTGAACATATGATGTGGTTTAATAAACAAATTTCTGTGAAAATGTCTTGAAGCAAGGGGAATACCAAAAAGTCTCTTAAAATAGCAATTTATTATTATGAGATTCTATTACATAAGAGATGACATCCTATGCTCTCGGGTATATTATACCTCGAACAAATGTTTTCAAGTTTCCACTAGTAAAACACAGAATCAGAAGCTGCTAATTCTTGAAGTCACCCATATAGTGATCCTTTGTGGTCAACTTCACCCCCTTTAAGAAAACACAGGATTTGGAAGGAAATTGGAGTGATTGATTAGTATGAGTCTTCTGCTGTGTAACGTAAGAATTGAACATGGAAGCAATGTAGCGTGTGAAAAACTTTATGAACTATTCAAAATGTTTTATGAATTTCTAATAGAGGTGTTGGCTTGTTCATGATAGGGAAGAATGGACAGAAGCAATCCAGGCTGTAGCAGACAGACTTCAGAGGCAAGAAGAGGAGAGGATGAACTGTAGTCCTACTTCTCAGATAGACAATATAGGAGAAGAAGAGATGGATGCTTCAACAACCCATCATAAACGAAAGGTAATGACCTTAAAAATAACTTTTGAGAATGGTCTAGTTGCATAAAGCAATATGCAGGGAATAGTATTTCAACATAAATTTTTGTGTATTGTAAGATCAAAGTACTTATTTATTTCAGTAAGGCTGAACTGCTCTAGTTTTGTTTATTGGTTAAGCTGATATGGCACTTCTGAAAAACAAAGTTCAACCATTCAGGCACATGCTAACATTCTTGTTATTGTTTGACTATTATTTAATCCTTTTGTTTGTTTGCTATTTTAGAAGTATGGTAATAAAATATTTTCTTTAGACAAGTACTTTTGCCCCTTTTCTCATGCAAATAATACCCAGTACAAATTAGGTAATTTGCATGAGAAAGGCTAGCAGGATCTGGCTTTTAATGACCTTGGTTTTTGCTAACTTGGGAAATAACTTTGCTTTAGTTTTCAATGAAGTAAGAGAAAACAGCATTTTGTTTTTCTGTGGTCCTTTACAGCTTTTGGTGTAAGGAGGAACGTGTGGATTGCTGGCTATAAAATACTTGTGATTGCATCTCCAGAGTCAACAGGTTAAACACACAACCAAGAGCATGTTTTAAAGATCTGATGCCGCTCAAAGTTTGCTTATGTGTCTCTATTTTGTCCTGTATGGACTACTCAAACTCATGTCTCTCATTTGCTATACAGAGTAGACATGACTCAAGAAATTCACTGAAATTGCATGAAAAAATAATAACCAGTTTACGTAGGACTGACTTTACTTTTTCTAGCTAGAAGTGAAACCTGTAGAAAACTAAGTATAAGTCTACTGACAGAGCAAAACAGTCTTATGGCTCACAAAACTGAATGCCTTTGAGTGATGAACAATACTCAAATGGTGAACATTTCTCTATTTACTAATAGAGCATGTTTTGTTTGTTGTGCTACATGAAGCAAGAGCCATAGAAAAGTCAGGGCTGAGAGCTATGCCCTTCAGAATATAAAAAGATGTCATAAGTAACTTTAGTTCTATCATGTCCTAATTTTTAAGAACTTGAGTTTGCAGTCTAAATAGAGTTCTTTTATGCAGTTTCATTGTATGCAAATTTCTAACCTTTGTCTGCTATAGAAAAAGGTAAAATCAATTATATAGAGCTGTAACAATACTCTGAATATATATTGTCAGGCTGACTTTAAACCTTTAGCCTGATAATGGATATTTAATGACTGTGCTCCAGGGTAAAATATAAGTGACAGCAAGACAGAGGCAGTGTTGAAGATGTGTCAGCCTTGTGAGAGGCAGTGTGATTATGTGGAAGGGATTTGAGTCTGCTCTGTTAAAAATCTGAGCACTGTTCCAAGCCTGTGTTTCCTCTTAGTGGAGTACAAAACCACTGCATAACAACACTCATTTTCCAGGTGTCAAAATTAATGCTGTCTGATATAAGTAGTTTATCTGGAATGTAGTCTCCTTGTTCACAGTGCAGTTTCCCATACAACAAAAGGAGTTGTGGGAACAGGGGTAGGAGGATCAGTTTTGTTTCTGTCTTGCTACTTGTGCTTTAAGAAATGCTGAAATAATATGGTGGGACAGTGTATGGGCAGTGCTACGGAATATTTAATGGCTTTGGCAACAAGCCAAAAGCAAACTCTACAAAACAAAGCTGAAATGAAGAATGTTGATATTCAACATCTAATAACAGAGCAAAATAACAGAACTAGGGAAAAAAAGATAAATAAAAAGGTAGTAAAATAAAAAAAAGAAAAAATAAAAGAAACAATAGAGCCAAAACTCAGAATCCCACAGCAGATTTCCATCTGTTGGAAGATGTTAGTGAAAGATGCTCAGAAGTTTTTTGAATAAAAAATATGAAGTGACCATTATTACAGGGAATTGCCACTGCCTCCAGCTTAATTGAAATTGTGAAAAATAGGTATTTTAAAAACTGTTTCTGTTTTGTAGAAATGTCTCTGAAAAGCTGTTGTTTAAGCTTTCGTAGTTGTTAATGTAATCAGAACCATTTCAGTTATAATGACTTAATGCATTTTTATTGATTTTTTTTTTGTATTGGATTTCTTTCCTTTCAGGGATTTTTACACAATGTGTCCTTTTTTGACAAAAACTTGTTTTGTCACCTGATTTTACATCTAAACCCAGTGAATTTTGCTTGTGCATGCACCAGATGGTATACATATGAGTAGAAGAGCATAATCAGATTAAGAGACAAGACAGAGAGGAGTTGGGCCTGTTCTTCTCTGAAAAGGTAGCGAAAAGAAAACAGCCTTTAGGATGTGAAACTTGATTTGAATAAACATGACAGCTACATCCCTGCTTAGATTAGCTGGAAGAACCAGAAGCACCTCTTCTTTTCCCCAGTTATTTAAAATGGTGTCAATGTGCAGTTCAAGTTTTACACATCACTAAAATTTGTAATACTCAAAATTCTTAGCAAGCTACTTTTATTTCTTGCTGTACTATTACTTAGCAGAGTTTTTCCCTGACGAAATCAGATGAAAACTCCACATGGTCTAATAATTGTGCACATCAGGAATTAAAAAAAAAAAAGTTAGTTTCTTTGATAGGAATTTTCAACACCTACGTTAGGGTGTATTTTTTTGAACAGATCATCCATAGGGGATGATGTGTTTAGATGGTCAACAGATATTTCCTTAGGGGAGTAAAAAGGTTTTATAGAAAGCTGAACATCATAATGGTTTTTTTGGTTAGTGCAGTCTCCTGTGGCTTCATTGCTTTTTCTTTGTTTACAAATTTGATTTGCAGGATGCAGGATGAATAAAGAACAGATTTTTCAGAGGAAGCCTAAAAGTAATGTAATGAAGAAAAAGATTCAAAACTTGGAGTACAGTAGGAATGAAAAACTAGGGAAAATCACGAAGGAGAAAGAATCCAATCTTATGGGAGCCTCCAAAGTTACCAGCTTCCTTCAGGTTTAGGAAGTATTTCCATTTTTCCACCAGTTT
This sequence comes from Ploceus nigricollis, assembly GCA_013399945.1. Lineage (NCBI taxonomy): Eukaryota > Metazoa > Chordata > Aves > Passeriformes > Ploceidae > Ploceus > Ploceus nigricollis. The sequence goes on along the minus strand of VXBC01001247.1, from coordinate 200,440 downwards.
TCAGTACACCCCTAGCTATGGCATCTGTGTTTTTATCTCCCAAGGTCTTGTGTTCTTTGGCAGACTTTTTGAGTTACCCTGCACTGCGTATCATCTCTAAGCCTTCTGCTAAGCTTCTAAGGAATGAGAGCATCAGGAGACTTTATTCTTAGAACTGACACTACCGCCATAATGTGCTGTTAAGCCATGGCTCAAAATCTTGCAAACCTATTACCTTTCTCATATATATATATACATATATTTTTAACTTGTTTTCACTGAGCTTGCATCTAGATTCATGACTGCTTTGCTGAACATTATGTAAGCAAATTTTGGGCAAATCAGTCTTTCAGTTTGACTGATCTTTGCCCTTATCATCAAATCCATGTCTGTGATCAGTTGAGTCAAGATCCTCCTTCTGTGTATGGGCAAAGGGCAGCTTTTCTAACCTGGTTTTATTCAGACTCTGATGGTAACTCTCTAATTCCAGTGTCTTAGAGAAAATCAGAAATGTTGGAGAAGTTACTCCTTTGAGGCTGCTTGTGATCTCATAAATTTGTGACTGTTGTTTACAGTCACTCAGCTCACAGTCACTCAGTCACAGCTCAGTATTTTTTATCAATAAACCTGTCAGCCATTGTTTGTCAGAGAGCACGATAGCTTATGACTGAAGGATTCTGCCCTGAATTACTCATCTTCTGCCTGAATTGTGTTTTGAATGCATTTTTAATTTTTCATGGGTTTTTGTCAATATTCACTGCTTTTGCTCAAAGGCAGTTGTTTTCTGCCTGATGGTTGTCACAGAACCATCGAGTAGATAAGCTGACTTTCCAAAGTGCTGAACTGAAAATGGTAGTTGAGATGTCTTACCTTTAGTTGATTGAAAACGGGGAGCCACACAGTGTTGTGATCACAGCTTTACATACTACATCATGCACTGCGAGTTATCACACATTACAGTAGTTTTTGGAAAAGTTGACTCTTCAAGGATTTGTCTGTAGTAATAAACTTTAACTTTACACTCAGTTGTGTAAAGTGAGTTTGCTTTAGGTAAAAACTATACTGAGCCTTTGAAATCTCTGTTACCCCAATTTCTTGCTGGGATAAATGCAGTTTTGTTCCTCCTGATGTGAGGTGGTTTGGGCAGCAAAGCAAGCTTTATCACTGCAAAATGTTTGTGTGAGCATCAAGGTTAGCTTGCTTAGAAGCTACCAATCAACAGTTAGCTGGGAAAAAGATTTAATTCCTGTTGATATAGCTAGAAAATTGATATATGGGAAGCATCTTGTTCTGAATGGAACTTTGAAACACCCAGGTATCCAGGTGTTAAATGGAGTGTTGAAGACCTTTTGCAGCTTTGAAGTTGCAGGTTGAACACTTTAAGGAATTGCACATTAAGGTGGTGGACAGAACTTCAGTTCAACCTCTTATATGAGCACATTGCAAACTGATTCTGAGTTGAACAACTGCATAAATTACTTTCAGGGTTTGTCAACAGCAAATTCAGATCCACAGTAATAGTATCATGCACTTGAGCTTAAAAGAATAAATAATTTCAGAAGGTAACTTTGCCCTTTTTTCTCTCGCACAAGTGAATATATTTTGCTGCCACTATTTGCGATCGCACACCAGGGATATGCCCAATGCCTCTACACCTGGAAAGTTGTGAAATATGTAGGCAGTGTTAAGAGGTACTTCTGGTAGAGATAAGGAAAGTACTAATTCACTTGTGGAAAATACAAGTAGAAGTTTATCCAGAACAGCAGTATTCAACACAACTGCCTAAGGCCACAACTACTGAAAGAGGCGCTGAGAAGATGAAAGATGACCTTTTTCGCTCAAAAAACAGGATTAAGTATGTTTAACTTAGCGATACTGAGACTCAGAGTATAATTACTCTTTAAAAATGTTTTGAGATGTGCTTTTCACAAAGAAAGAAAGGTCATTGATACTGCGGGACAGTGCTATAACAAGAACAGGTGAGTTTCAAGGCAGCTTTCAAAATTTGTAGCTGCTTTTCTCCAGTTGCAAAACTCAATGGTTTTGTGGTGCTGCAAACAAGGCACTAGCACAGCAGAATGAAAGATGTGCTGCAGAAGCACACACTGATTGGCCAAGAAAATTCTGCTGTCAATTCAAGGCAGCCCTGTGCAGTCACTGTGCTCTCAGTATTGTTCTGTTTTTTCTCTACATCCTCATCTTTGCATCTAATGCATAGACCATGGAGTTGATGCTTCTGAACTAGCTGTGAAATGACCTTGTAAAAGTAAGAGGATTATTGACTCAAACTTTGGGCTCAGGAAAATGGTTATACTGCTTTGGGATCTGAGATCATCTGATCATATTCTTACCATGTGTGACATGCCAGTTGAGCTGATGAACCTACTAACTTGATTTGTCTGTTGGTGGAACCAGCTGGATGTACTGTGTTCAACTGCAAAACTAGGGCAGTAACAGAGTCACAGGAAAGGTGAAAAGTTGCCACCTCCTCCTTTCCAGAGCCAGATTGATTAATGTAAATACCATGTAATTGTAATCTCTACTGAAATTTTAGAACGTTCTAATGCAAAGGCTGCTGTAAAATCTTACAGGCACAACATTTCAGTGAGGATCCTGTATGTTTCAAAAAAGCCATCAGTGCAGTGGTTGGTGTTATACAAAACCTACAGATGCTCCATGTTTGCGTGTCCCTGGTAATGCAGGAGTTGATGAACTTTCTTAAATGTGGTGCATTCTTGAAATGCTGCTTTAGGCTAAGGCTTTGTCCTGTGTGTGCTTTATAAAAATAAAAGTGTGTGCAGTACTTGTCTTTTGAGCATTATATTAATGCTACTGAATGATTTATCCTGCTGATTTAATGACAGCAGCTAGCTGCCTTCTTTGCCTTGGTGAAAAGCAGCAAGAGCAGTGTTGTCTGGGCACTCTGCCCCTCCCCAAACTGGAAGACAGGGAAGGGAAGCAGAATGAAACCCCCATAATCCAAGGGGAAGGGTTCAGTGATCTGATCCATGCTGTAATGTGTCCAGAGAGGGGCAATGGAGCTGGTGAAGTGTCCAGGGCAAAGTCTTACGAGGAGCAGCTGAGGGAGCTGGGAATGTTTAGCCTTGAGAAAGAGTCTCAGAGGGGACCTTATTGTTCTCTACAACTGCCTGAAGGGAGGGTATAGCCAGAGGAGGGGAATTGATCTCTTTTCCCAAGTAAGAAGTGATGGAATGAAAGAAAGTGGCCTCAAGTTGCTCCAGGAGAGGTTTAGAGTGGATATTAGGAAAAATTTCTTCATTGGAAGAGTTGTCAAGCATTGAAACAGGCTGCCCAGGGAAGTGGCAGAGTCACCATCCCTGTAGCTATTTAGAAGACATGTAGATGTGGCATTTAAGGACCTGGTTTAGTGGCAGACTTGGTAGTGTTGGATTAACAGCAGGACTTGATGATCTTAAAAGTCTTTCACAACTTAAACAATTCTGTGATTACAAACTTAATCACAGAATTGGGCCTATTTTTGTAAACTGTTCTCATTTTATCGGTAACAGGGTTTGGTTGTATATTGGAACTGGATAACATAAGTCTTGCTAATCCTTGCTCTTTGTTCCTTGTAGACAATGAATGATTTTGACTACTTAAAACTACTGGGCAAAGGCACGTTTGGCAAAGTTATCCTGGTCCGAGAGAAGGCTAGTGGCAAATACTATGCTATGAAGATTTTGAAAAAAGAAGTAATTATTGCAAAGGTAAGAAAGTTTATATTTTTAGTATTGGGTCATTTTAAAGAATGGAATAATCAATGTTTAATTAATAAGGTGTATTGATTTTTGAGGATAACTTAGTTTGATAGCAGTACGTGTGTATCTTCAGAAAACAAGAATGCAAAAAAAAAAGGTATAACCATTTTGCATGCCTTTTCTCAGTATTTTATAATCTGGAATGTCCTGAAACACCGAGAGAGTTTACTGGGCAGCAAGATAGTGCAATCTGAGCTTATACAACAAAAAGTGCATTGTGGGGCATATTGGATACTTCACATTTTTTTCTAAGTCAGTTGCAGGTTTATTCAGATAAACACATTTAATTGAATGGGCCTGTGCTCTGTTCCTGCTATATTGTATAAGTTTGCTATGCATGGGACTAATGATTCCATTTTTTCAGTTTTTAAGAAATAGGAAAAGTCTGAAGCTGTTGTCTGAAGTTGTGGTTTAAACTGGCATTGTCCAATCACTTAAACTTGATTAGTGTCATTGGCTCTTGTGTGTGGTCATAATATCACTCAAGCTTAAATTTAGATCGTCTACTCTGAGCTTTGTTTCTAGCAATTCTGAAGTTTTGAATCCTATTTCCACAAAAGAAGTTGAAAGCAAGAAACCTACATACATTTATCAACATGAAACACAATTAAAAATAATCCCAATTACTAAATGAGGATGTTTTGAGGGATGTGGGTCTGAGTGATATTTTTGAATGCTTGAGGCTAACAATATCAGTATCCATAAAAACTGAATATGAATGGGTAAATACGATTTTACATAGATTAAATATTAAAATATCCTTCAGATTTGTATGGCTTTCCTATTGACCTATGAAAACAGGGCTTACAAGGGTCTTGCAGTCTATGTTCATTGTCTGTCACTCACTTTCTGATGGCTTTAGAATGTGTAGATAAGTTGCAATTAAATTTAGCAAAGTGGAGGCCTCAAAGACAATTATATTTCCTTGAGTGTCATTATAACTAGCCCTGTTACAGAGGGAGAGACTTACATTTATGTCTTCAGCAGTGAAGAGACTGACCTATGAGTTCTACGTGCCCTCAGCAGCTGTCTTGTGTGTCGTGGCAGCCTGGTCAGCATGTGCATGGTTTGGGCTAACAGCAGCAAAGAGTGACCTTTTCTTCTTCATAGTCAGGAGATACAGGAAGAACAGAGGGTATTGCTGCTGCACTCCTCTGATTCTGCATGGGAGGGAGCACCTCAGTGGCCCTCCTTGTAAGACCTGGCAGCAATCTCTGTGGTTTGCCCTGTGGGTCTCAGAGCCTGTCTGGTTGCTACGTGCTGAGCCTCAGTCTCCAGCCTGACATCCTTGATCAGTGTTCTGCTCACCCCTGGCATCTGGGGATCCTCAGGAGATCCTTGTGAGCTTCATTTCTGCAGCTGCTGGGTTGTATACTTCCAGCCTTCAGAGCATTTCAGCTTGTTTCTTTGTACCAATAACATACGGACAGATTTTTAAATTTTAGGGGTTTTCCATTACTTTGTTGCCTGCTACAGTATCACTGACTTTTTAGAATTGATTAAAGCTGAAAATTGGGAAACTTTGTCTAAAGTGAGCAAAAAAATCTTGTTCATAGAAGTATGTATAAAGGTAGAGGAATTTTGAAGAAATCAGAGCTGGGACTGTATAAGTTTGAATTTAGCCCAGTCAGGCTGTGAACATGCTATGGGGATTTATCAGTAGCACTTACCTCTGGAGATCAGTGCTCAGGATATGGTCACTAGGTAGAATAGATCTGCAGTCCCAATTCAGCATGTAAGTGATATAATATACACTCTAGAACCACAGAATGGCTTTTGTTGGAAGGCACCTAAAAGATCACCTTGTTCCAATCCCGCTGCTGTGGGCAGGGACACATTCCACTAGACCAGGTTGCTGAAAGCCCCATCCAACCTGGCCTTGAACACCTCCAGGGATGGGACATCCACAGTTGCTCTGGGCAACCTGTTCCCAGTGTCTGACCACTCTCTCAGTAAAGAATTTCTCCCTAGCATTTAATCTAAATCTCTCTCCTTTTAGTTTACAACTATTCCGTCTTGTTCTATTGCTACCTGCCTGTGCAAGAAGTAGCCCTATAAAAGCCCTAAGCATAATATGAAGCAGAAAAGTGGTGCATTGACAGCTGTATAGCATCTGCCCAGTTCAGGCTAAATCTGTTTATCCTGTTTACATGACAGATTAATACTACACTTACAAGGAAATTACTACCAGTATTACAGACTCCTGAAGCAATTCCAGAAAAACTGGCCGTTGCTAGCTTTTTATGCCATATATCTGGTGAACCACAGAGGTTTAAAAATAAATAAATAGATAAATGAACCTTTTGTGCTTGTTTTTCTCCTTGAAGTGTGTTTTTTTTTGTTTTAGTGTTTCCCCCTGTATATTGTTGTAGTGTATGTACTCAGTGTTGCACTGCTATTCAGCTAAATGGCATCATAATTTATTACCACTGACTCTGTTGTTGTTGTTCAACTTCCTATTTTGACAATTTTTAAAGTCTAATTTAAAACTCCTGACATCTGTGTTTACTTTCCAGTTTAATAATACCTTATCTTCAGAGCATAGTTTGATAAGCATGTGTGTAGTACAATAATGTTATATGGGTATTATTTGTGGCAATAATAATGTGTACTCTGACTAAATATATTTACCTCTGTAGGTTTACGGTTGAAGTTTGAGTCACACCGGGGTATTCTTTAGTTCTGTGTAACATAAAGCTCAGCGGTAGCTTAGCGCTACAGAAAATGGCTGCACCCTCCCAGTGGCTCCCGGGTGTTTCAGGCCTGGCCCCTGGCAGCCTGGGGAGGGGGATTCACAGCATGTGTTACATGCAGAACTGTATAAAATGGCTGTGTATTCATACTGTGAACCCCCTCAGAGCTGTGCTTTTCTCCCTAGCCCTCAGGAGCAGCTCGTATTGTAGCTCAGGGCGAGCCCTCTGCCCGCCGTCCTTGTCCCCTCACCCGTCCCCAGCTCTGCTCTCTGCACACCTGGTGATGTGACAGCCATGCCCCTGGGGCCTTGCTGGCACCCCCAGGCTCCTTCTTTGCCCCCTGCATGGTGCCCACCCCAGGGGCTGGTGAGAGGGCCTGTGGAGGGAGCAGGGAACAAACACGGATGAGCTTGCCAGGGAGCAAACATCCACAGCAACTGCTCAGTTTCCTTCTCTCACTTTGGTACGGAACTCGTTTTTATCTTTCCTGTTCAGGCTCACAGACAGGAGAGTGTCGCTGTCTCTCTCCAAAGTGCCTCTTTTCCAAATTGTGGCTGGAAATGAGTTGGAGGTTGTGTGGACATCTCCCATTCCCAAGGATGAAGCCAGTGTCCTCAGGGATGCTCAGCCTAGTCAGAGGAGCACTGCTCGCCACTGGGCTTCTAAGGCCAGCTTGGGTGGATAAAAGCAAAACCAACCCCGAACCAAGTGAAAGTTTAAAATCAGAAAACCTGACTTGACTTAGCACTTGGCTAGATGAGACTGGGATTTATATTTGCCTGTCAGTTATTCCGTGTGTACGTCTCGCACATTGGTTTAGTCTCTCTGTAGATACATTGTTCAGGTGATTCATACCAGAGCTGTGAAGTTGTGATGACTATGTTTTTAAGCTATCAAATCCAATATTATAATTTCTTTCTTCTCTGAATTGAATGTAAAGACTTAATTTTTAAGTAAGACAATAAGGAAACCAAATAAAATATGTTAAATCGGTTTTTTGTCAAATATTTCCTCAAAAAATGTGAAGATTCATTCAATTTTCAAAGCTGTACTGTAGCTTTCTCTTTTTGAAAGTGTTGACCTTTTCCTTATAATTAATTAAATAACAATTTTATGTCTTAATTCAGACCTACTTCTTCTCTTTATTTCTCAGGATGAAGTGGCTCATACTCTTACAGAAAGCAGAGTATTGAAAAACACCAGACACCCTTTTTTAACAGTAAGTATTGGGAACTAGTTTTAAGTACATTAGGAAGAAATATTTAGCATTCATTATGAACGTATTTTACAAATTTTGAATTCTTTCTCACGATGATTTGTAAACAATCAGTAGCTATCTGGTGCTTATGATATTGTTTATCAGGATATGTAATTAAGAATTCACAAATAAAATTTCTAATAAATTTGTAAAGCTTTACTGTACTGAAAATAAATTTAATTGTAGAAATGTGTAACTGTTGTGCAATTTTTTGCAGTTTTTGTATATGAACACTTCTAAAATAAAAGTTATTAATTTCACAGAGGTGTAAGTATTTTTTACCAAGAAAATTTAATTAAGAATTCAGTAAAACAATAAAAATAACTGTTCAATTTGTTCAAAATAAGAAGCTCACAGAGCCACAAAACTCAAACCTCACTACCTTTGTTTTCATATGGTTAATATTTAACAGAAGGGAAAGACTGAAAAGATGAAAATTTTGAGACTCATGACAAATCACAATTAAACGATTTAACTTTACAGGTGACTTTCTTATGTAGAAGTAATTCTGATTCCTCTTGTTTGAGAATATATTAAAATATTCTTCCCTTTATTTCAAAATGTAATGAATATGCTTTTTGAGATAGGGAATTTTTTTTTGTATTAAAGTTTGAAAGTATAGCATGGAAACTTTCCTATTTAGAAAAACTTAACTTTTTTGGAAAGCAGAGGATTGCATTTACATGCGTGGGCCAAAATATCCTTGGAAATTCAGTAAAGATGAAAGAGGTCAATGTTTCTTGAATTAGAGTGTAATGGTAAGCAGGAGTAGGGGTACCTCCCATCAAAAAATGCAAAAACGGTACTGCAGTTGTATCTTGTTATCTTTCTGTTATTCTTCAGCAAGTTTTGTATTGAGACATGCAGTTTAGTCACATGTAGTTCTACTACATTTCATTTCTTTTAGGCCAAGTCTTCATCTGTAGATTTTCTGTGATATCATTGATAAGTCAACATTGATAAATCAAAATTTTTAATTAAGATCATAACATCTGTTGTGACTTTAAAATTATATGGAAATTAATATATTAATCTGGCGCTTAGCATCCTTAGCATTCCATAATATGAAACTAGAAAGTCCTTGCTTTGGAAATGAAAGCATGCTGGATGTTAAGATGACTTTTAAAATTTAATTTGGGAGAAATGAAAAAGAATATGATAATCTCTCTCTTCATGAGCACTGTGGAAGTGGACATCATAAAGTACAGTGAGTGGAAATAGGTGGTACTGTATGAAAGTGTATGTTTTAGTACCCCTTAATACTTTCTTGTAATAAGCATGATGTTTTCATATCAGTGGACATGTAGCAGACATGAAGAAACACTTGAAAGTTTTTGTGTTAATTCATCTCAAGCTCCAGATAAAAAGTTGCACTTTTAATTACTCTTAAAGTTCTTACCAAAATTAGAATTTTCTACTTAAAAAGATAAAATTTTTTTACAGTTTAAGTGCAAGACATTGGGTTCATATAAGATGATAACTGGTTTGATTTTGCTGTTTTCTTTGCAAGTCCTTGAAATATTCCTTCCAGACAAAGGATCGTTTGTGTTTTGTGATGGAGTATGTTAATGGAGGAGAGGTAAGTTTAAGAAAGATGTTCTGCACTTGTAGCAGTAAGGCTGTCTTTGGATTACACTTCTAAGGTTATATTTTTCCCTTGCCTTTTTGCTGTCTAGTATCATTAAAGGGCTTTTATAAAAAAAAATTGAACTGTTTTATTAAAAAAAAAGTTGACATGTTTTTAGAAGTTTTCTGTCAAAACTAGTTCCTCTTCTGAAAAAATTAGGCTTCTGTATAGTGAGAGATAATTTAATGCTAGAGAAATAATTACATATACTTGCTTATTGTTCTTTTTATTTGAGCATATTATAGCATGTTCTGGCATGAAACAGTCATAATCCAGTGTAAACAAGCAAAAATAATGTTGACGAAGGTTACTTTTGTCCTAATATGAAACGTGTGCTCTCTTTGCTGTAACTATTACAAATAGCTATTGGAAAAGAGTGGAGCATTCATATTTTTCATTGCTTGCCTCTACTTCACTTGCTGGGTACTCTGGAAATTTCAACTAAAGTGCTGAACTTCTTAGAGTGTTGTTAGCTTTGAAGCCATTGCTGTCCTCCAGCTGCTTACTAAAGAATGAAATATCAAAAATGATACCCAGCAAATGGAAGTAGAGAACTGCCATCAAAGAAGAGGGCTTTTATCTACCATTTAGATGCTGTTTGCTATTCAGACTGTGTCTTCTTACAACATGAAGTGGGGGATTTTCCTTATTTTGTCAACTATATGCTTCATGATAATGTTAAAGGACTACGTGTTTCCACTAGGAGTTTTTTTTAAATTAAAAGACTCTTTCTTCACCGGGGAATTGCTGTGGCATGATACATAATGTTTTGCATTATGTTTTAGCTGTCTTCTCCTGCAATAAAACTGCTTAGCTATAATCCCAATGCCTGCAGCCCATTGGATCCCAACTTGTCCTTGGCTATCTTCTACCAGCCATGCCTAAATATGGTGCTATAGGGTTCTCATATGGGAGGATGGTTTGTTTAACTCAATGTGTAAACCCAGTTCTGCACATCACAGCTGTTGAACCAGATACAAAAATCTCCCTTGGCAGTAAAGGGATAACAGCCTTCTCTTGGACACTCAGCTGGCTTATTTGACATTGAATTTACATCACCAATATCAAGTCAATGCTGTCTGCAATGAATTTTAAGTATTGTCTTATAAATTAACTAATTCTTCATGGTTTTCCTCTATGTAAGATCTTACTGCATTTCTGTAATCTCTGGGGAGACAGTCTGAAAGTTGAATTTAGCTATTTGTCTTTTTTTCCATCCTGTTTGAATGCAGAGCAGAGCCCACAGAGGATGTTTTCAACTCCTTTCTTATGATTGAGGATGTTCTGGCTGTATTTTGGTCAATTGTAGTTCAGTCAATGCATTTCTCTGCATTGGGTGGAGCAACTTCGTGGCTACAGCTGCAAGTGTCGTGTGTTATGGGTTTGTGGGTGGCAGCCTGCTTTTGCTTTGGGCATTGCAATTGCAAGGTACTTGTGCCAGGATTGGGTTCTTTCTTTGAGGTATGGTGCTGCTGTTTGTCAGTTTGTACTGCTGTTTGTTGCTCATGTACTTTGCTGATGGTTCTCTAATTCAATGAAGCTAACACTGAAGTTTTGCCACAGTGAGAAAAAATGGCCTTTTGGGAGTAGGCTGTATTCTTTGAGGAAACTGTCTTGATTTGCCCACGTGCTTCTCTTTGACTAGAGATCTGGGATAGTAAGTTGGACAAACTGTCTTTTTTAATAGGAAAATCTCTAATCTTACCAAATTTTCTTGTGAATTTCAGACTTTAGTCAGTGTCTTCCAAAAAATACAGAGGATTTCATATTTGTAAAAATCGCCTTATTAACTCAGAGTCACTGAAAGTAAGTTGCTCAAAGTTTAGCCAGCGTTTTAGCTTATATGATACACAGAATTTTTTCTTTTGCTTCTTCTATCTACTATTCTGTTTGTGTTTCAAGGAAGTTCCCTATGTATCCTGACTGTCCAAGGTGTTGAAAATTCATCTTTTAATTATGTCCTTCCATTGGGAAATTGACTGTAGATGTACCATGTTGCTTTTGATTCTCTCCAATGCTGTGCTACCTTCAGTGTGTTTCTGTTTTAAATTCCTTTAGATTACAAATATCTTTTTAAGTAAACTGTTGTGCCTGAATCAATTTGTTGGGAATTTTCATGGATTATGCCTTTCAGGAGCACTATTACCCAAACAGTTCTCCTCATGAAGGAGTTCTTGGAAGTTTGTATACATATTCTTGTCTCCTACTCAGGTGAAAGCAAGAAAATGCCATCATTTAGGCTTCTGCCCTAGTATAGTAATAAAAACTGTGGTCAGCAGTAGGAGTCTTTGCTTCCTCTTTCTATAGCTAGAAAAGAAAACAGTCAAGGAAGGGGGCACAGAACTTCATACTGGAGGAGAAGTAGTTATGTTAAATGACTGTAAGCAAGAATCTTTTATATCTATTAAAAATCTAGATCCATGATGAAGTTAATATCCCTCTACAAGTAGTAACAACTTGTCTTTGCCTTACCTTGCCTGTGTAACTTCAAGCCGGTTGGGCTTAGTTAATAAGAGAACATGTTACAATGAAAATGTAACTGCATCAGGTTAACTGGTCTATGTGTGTCATCTTTTACAGTGTACAAAGCATTACGGTAAAGAATTGTCCTTCAGATTCAGTACAAAAAAAACCCAGCTTATTATGTATTTTAATATACTGAAGAAAATCATTAGAGGATTTTTTTTTTCAAACAGATTATTCAGACGGAAATATTGAATATGTTTTCCTTGTACTGAGAATGTTTTTCCTGCTGCTGAATGCACATTCTTAAAATAATTGTTGTGGGCCAAAAGCTTAATTTTGTCTTAATTTGGTTTTGCTTTTAGACTCCATGGGTGAAATGTTTACCAATGTCTATTGAACATAAACTGTGTAGCAGTGTATAGCTAGAAGGATACGTCTGCCACTGTAATGACTTTTCAATACCTTTGTTGTACTGAAGGAATTAAGTTAAAGTAGCATTAAGAAATTGAAATTAGATTTCAAGAAAACAAATAATTATCTGGCTTAGCTGAGTTGACCAAATGGCTCTTTATTTTTGGGGAATACTTTTGGAGTGTATGTTTCCCAATTTTTATTTCCAGTATTTTGCTTTAAAGGTTGAAAATGTTTTAGGAATTAAATCTATTACATACATTCCTTTGCAGAGTACACTGATTCAGCTGACTAATAAGTTGATTAACTTCCTCACTCTGCATTTAAGGATAATTCCAGATTTTGTACTTTGTAACAAATTTAATTGGTAATTATATGTATAATAAAATTAGACCCTAAAATTTGTTCAGATGGTTCTCTGCATAAGAATTCTGAATCTCTGTTCCTCTTGGCATTTTTGTTGCACAGCTCTTTCTTCAATTCATTAGGCAGGAGAGAACTAAATGGCTTGTTGTAATTGAACAAGTGCTATTACTGTCTAGAGAAAAAAAAAAACAAAAAGAAAAAGACAGAGGATTTACAACCTACTTAACAAAAAATAAGTAAACAAGAGAATGTTCCTTAGCCTTAAATTGTCCATGATAGTCCATGGTAAGGGATATTTCTTTGGGTATAGAATGTGCCAAGAAGCAGTACAAAGTCTGGAACAATAAATAAATAATTTGAAATGTCAAGGTTGCTACTGCAAGTGCTTTGCAAAATCAACACTCAAATATAAAATGCAGAGCTGAGCAAATCCAGTACACAACAGGAAGAGCCAGACATTCAACTTACAACATGCTAAGTAGGTCACTAGTGTGCGTACAATTTTAATGTATAAATTGATACAAGGTTGTGTCTTTTATATATTTGGCATGCTTGGATTTGCAGAATATACTTATATGTTTGATCTTTGTTTAAATTTTTCCATTAAATTTTTTTATCAGGAAAAACCCCATGACAGCATTGTTGTTCAGTTTTTAAAAGCATACCAGGAAATTTGTAGCTCCAGTCCTCACTGTAACAATAGCACCCTTGTGTATGCCATCAAAAATGTTATGTGCAAAATGCCTTTCTTTGTGCCAAAGCTATTTCTATTGCAATTCCAGTGATTTTACAGCACATATTTAATAACTGTAAGTCAATAAATAGTGAAAATGTTGGAAACCTTTTTTTAACCTTCCATCACATTTCTTCTTTTCTTTCTTTGACTTAATAAATATAATCTTCCTGTTCTGACAATTGTAAATAGAACACAGTGGCAGAATTATTCTGAAATAGTGAACCAGCTAATTAATTAGCTGAAAATTATGCTGTAGTCCCCCTGTAATCTCCCTGCTTTCCCTATTATAATTTTAGAATCTGCTTAATATCTTTAGCATATATCTGAGAGTATGAATGTGCTTTTAATGTGCATTTTTATATCTAAATGTACATTCTTCATTCAAAACTAGCAAGTATGGTTTTGTGACAGCTCTGTTAGGTGCTATAATAATGTGAAGAAGAGTGACTGTGGTGTCACATATACATTAAAATAAGCTGACTCAGAAGCTCACAGTTTCTTTGACAAACACAACTGCTGTTAGTTGTTTCTAGCTGGTCATTTTACTTTGAAGTTGGTGTTTTTAATTAATATCAATAATCTTGTTGGAAATAAACACTAAAGAAAGTAAATTTTTTTGGATGTTAATTTATCAGGATATCAACTTTTAGATTCAGATTTGGGACACTTTAAATGGAAACTAAAAAAAAAATGTCAGTGACAAGTATCCTGAAGTTTTAGAATTTTCTAAGGCTGCTGTTCAGCTACTGGATTAGTCTCTTTCAAACAGAAAATTGCAATAGTCCTTTGGAATAGATATGAACTGTAGGGCTAACTGGAAGTTACAAATTTTCAGAGTATGCTGACCTATATTTTTAATTACTTTTAATCCATCAAAAAAAAACCCACTCTTAAAAATAAGTAACATTAGCTCATTATATATGAGAGACCACGAAAGAGACATAAAGGCATAAATTACATAAATTTTGTATTTTGCTTTATGTGAATGAAATTCTACTTAGCAGTATTTGTTTCCTATTTAAATACTACAGAAATGTGTGGAAAGGACCACACAAATTAGGAGATGTACTTGTTCTTTTCCCAGTTTGGTAATGCATGAGGCATTTCATGAAGTCAGACTTGGTTGCTTAGGGTGGATGGGTCTTGTGATTGCACTGACCACCAGGCAGCCATCAGTACAGAGAGCAAGTCACTACAGACTGGGCTCCTGTCCCACCAGAATTGGTGCCTAAACAGGTGAGCAACAGGAGCAACAGATACACCTGCAAAATAAAGATTCTCCTTGTCATGCAGGTTTGCCTTTTTTATACAGGGTGTCTTGAGCTCTGGAAAAGAAGTTGAAAAGGGAATCCAGATACAATGAACAAAATTTTCAGTATTTTCTTTAAATCATAGTGCAGTTTCTGTATTCTGTGAAGTCTCTGCTTACACAGATATGTGCTGCCAAAAGGCTCGATTTACTGGGAATTTTGTTTAGGCTACGACAAAAGTGACACACCTATTATGAATTACAATTCTCAGGAAAGAAGTTGACTTCTAGTTCATAGCAATGACTTTTTAGTTATGTTTTGGAAAGTCACAGAATTATCAAGGTTTGAAGCAACCTTGAAGATTATTTAGTCCAACCATCAACCAAGCACCACCATAATTACCCCTAAACCCTGTCCCCAAGTGCCACATCCAGAAGCCCACCCACTGAAAATAGCTGCAGCAATTCCTACACTGTTCTATGCTTTGTGGATAGTGTAGATTTTCTAAAGGCATAAAGTAGGCTGTGATAAAGACAGATTAAGCGTATCATTGGCTTTTTTTTAAATTGGTTAGCTTTTGGGTAATTTTTAACCTACCTTGTCATTTCACAGTTCTCATCTGCTTGATACTTTAAACAGTGCAAAAAAAAAAAAACCCAAGCCTGCATGCATAGCTGTTGCGAGTTTCACTGTCTATGTTTAATTTATAAATGATAACATTTTTTATTTCTGTTTTATTGATTGTTAGCTCCTCTGGTGAAGTCAAAAACAGTGTAACATGGCCGATCTGGTCTTAAGGGTAATACAGAAATATACTCATTAATCTTTGCTTGAGGAATTACCCAAACTTGTTTTAAACAGTAATTAAAACTCACCACTTTAGAAAACATTTTAATTGAATAGCTAAAATGTACTTTTTTAGATGTTGTTCCAGGTTCTGAGGGTGATGTTTTATCCATTAAGATACTGACAACCTTACAGAGATTTATCTTACACTTTTTCAATTGCAGCTGAAGTTACTGGCAATACATAATGACTATTATTTTTTGCTGAAAGACTTTAAAGTGCCTGCAAAGTGCTGCTACTTCAAAAGTATTAAAGAAGAGACAAAGCACCCAAACCAATGTTTACATTGTAGCAAAGAAATACTCTAAATACACAGATTTGTTTTTATAAGCCCTAAGCATTGTTGATTTGCTTTTTCTAGTGACTGCTACTGCTAGCGGTATGAATGTGTTTGTAAAATGCCAGTTCCCTGCTCAGTCCAAGTCTATTGAAGAACTAGACCTTTTTCAGTTCAAAGAAAAGTTACTAAAGCACTGAAAAACATGAGGCAGAACCAAAATCTGTACATTTTAGTGATATTTCTCAGTGGCTTAAAGCAAAAATCTGAGGAAGTAGCAGAGGGAGAAGTACAGAATGATGCTGTTGCGTACTTTTTTTTTTTTTTTCCTCTGGTAACTGAAGGTTAAATGAGTAGCAAGCAGAATGCCTTAAACAAGATTGGTATATTGATTAAAACGCTGATTTAACAGCTCGCTTTCTCCCTTTGGAAACCTGGAAAAGATAAGCCAGCTGCTGTCTAAGAGTGCTGAGTGTCCACTGAGAGTACACTATCTATCATCACAATATGGTGATGAGAGGTGTTTTATGTTTGTGTTAATTTCCCCCACTAAATCAGTAATTATTACAATCCTGTCCCTGCTGTTTACCCTGCAGCTGTTTTTCCATTTGTCGAGAGAGCGGGTGTTCTCAGAGGACCGCACACGCTTCTATGGTGCAGAAATTGTCTCTGCCCTGGACTATCTGCATTCTGGGAAGATTGTGTACCGTGATCTCAAGGTAAAAAAAGAAAGAAAAAAAAGTAATCAAATTTTTGTTTTTGCAGAGACTGTGGGGACAAGCACAAAGTAATTATAAAGTTGCACTATTCAGAGTTAATGGGGAAAAAAAAATCTGTATTCAGTTTTAAGTTCTGTGTGTGCTGGAGGAAGTTGTTTGATATAGTAATGTCTAGATGGGTACATTCCCTAACTTTAATTTGATTATAAAATGAAACATGATACCGTAGTAGCAACACTTGAAGGAGATTTAAACTTCTGATCGTCATCCTCCCACCCCCTGCCCTGTTACTCATAACTTAACTTAGATTTCAGCACAAATCTCAAGTACAATTCTCAATGTCCCCAAACAAGGGAGGTGGTGAATTGGGACAATGTGACTGCATTCTTTTTATCTCAGCAACCAGGTGTTTCTGTATGCATTGGAAACATTTAAAAGAATTCAGAATACTTCAACAGAAAAATAATTTATTTCAACATTGATTTAAAAATTATTTTGTCTTTTGTATCTTGAGAAAGATTCCTGTTATTGGAATGTAGTTTGTTTTGGATTTGCCAGCATATACAGTTGCCTGGTACTCTGTTGCTCCAGGTAATCTGTTACAGACTATGAACATGTTCCATGGAAAAATAACCTCTGTTTTCAACAGGAACATTTTCTAACTTGTGTAAGAGGAACCTCTAAATTCCGTGATGAGACAGTTTTACTTCTGTGTCAAGCCTTTAATTTCATGTACAGGAAATTGTGCTTTCCTGTTGTACATGCACAGTAGTGGAATTCATTCATGCAATCCTTTGTACAGAAACCAAGGAGAAGGAGGCAGTGGTAGGCAAGATCTGCTCAGGGAGGCAAACAGGAAAAAAAAATACTGGGCTACCTGTTTGTAGCAGAATCTGTTGTAATAATGTGAAATGCTGTGAAATCCTGGGAAAATATAGAATTGTCTGGTCAAGGAATGATAGGTGATAGTGTTTTATTTAAATTCTAAATAATAAAGAAAGAGGAATTTGACATCATTAATCTTCTATTTTTCGTGTTGTCTACTTTGCATTTTCTCTCTAACACACTTAGACTCAACAGGAAATCTATATTTTGATTATATTTCAGGCTTTATGCAGACTTAGAATGACAGGACTATGATTGTTCTATGTTGGTGTTTTCACTATATGCCTTATAATTAGTAAAAAACCAAACCATTTTCTGTTGAGAAAAGTTGTTCAGAATGTTTTCCTTGGTTTCAGTTCTATCTGTATTTTAAGTACAGCTAATTGAAACCTTTTGGGAAAGTGATATTAGCCATTATTCTGAATGCTTTCACATTTCAAAGCAAGGATCATATATTTAAAAAGCAATGCAAAGTGTACAGAGGTATAAATTCACAATTTAAGAAGTGTCCTTTGCAAATAGACAAGGAGGAATTTACCTCAGGGTTTTTTTTTATCGGTAGCTGCCACGTCCCAGATTCTGTCTATTATTAAAAAGGTTCTGGAAGTTGGAGGTATTTTAAGGATTTATGGATACAGGCTGTTTCATGGCAGTATAGAAAGTAAAAGGTATCTTGATCAGTGGCTGTCATGTTAGACCAAAGGAAACCTCTGAAGTCATTGACTTGAGATTTACTATTCTAAACTGTATTCAAGTATTAACTAATTATGTAACTTGTGTGGCAGTAAACACTGTTAAATGCTGTAATATAGGAGATGCTGTATTTTTTTTTAATTACAAAATAATTACATTCTGTTGCAAGGAATAACTCTTTTTTTTTTACAAAGTCATGTAGTGCATCAATCTGTCCTGTTAAGAAATACTAAGGGAATATTTTTCTCCCCAACACACAGTTAGAAAATCTAATGTTGGATAAAGATGGACACATAAAAATTACAGACTTTGGACTTTGCAAAGAAGGAATCACAGACGCAGCAACTATGAAAACATTCTGTGGTACTCCAGAATACCTGGCACCCGAGGTACGATTCAGAATATTTTCTTATAATACTGTATAAAATGTTTCTTTTCAATTTAATTTTAGACTGACAGTCTCCCTGATTAATACTTTGTAGCTGTAATTCAGAATGGAATGTGCTGCTATTCTTTGTGGTGATTGTATATATATTGATGCTCTGCTTCTTAGTGTTTAAAAAGGCCTCTAACATGCATTTTTCTTCTTGTGTTTGCCTTCCTCTGTTAAAGTTTTTATCTTCCAATGATTTCTTCAAAAATAATCTTCCATCTGTCTGTCACTTGGAACATATGATCCTGCTTAACTGAGCTGTATAACTAGCATTTATATAGCCTCAGTGGAGGCGAGGGGGAATAGGAAGGTACTGAGTTTGATGGGTTTTATCTGAATTCCCTGGTTGCAGGGAGAGGGAGTTGAAATTTTAGATATTTCTGCTAAAAGCAGTTGAGTGTATCAACCTCAGAACTGGTTGAGGTGGGCACCAAAACTGGCTGTTTCCTAGTATGTGAGCAGAAGTGTCATCCCAGAGTATGCCACCCCATCTTCACCCACTCAGAGTGCCAAGCATCATACTCCTTAAGGATTGATAAAAAGATGGACATCAAGACATTGCTTTGGTTTCCCTTGCAGGAACTCTGGTTGGAGCTCTGGTTTGGCCACTTGAGAATCTGTTATGGAAGCTCAAGCCATCCAAATGATCTGCTCCATTATTATTAGTGCTGACAGCTCTGCCACTGGTGCCCGCTGAAAAAAGGCAAGGGAAGCACCACCAAGATTGTGTTTTGGCCCTGCCTGGCTTCAGTCAACAGTACTGATTGTGGTGCTCAGAAATGTCACTCTGCCTCTCCTCAGGGGCTGCCAAATACAACTCCAGTACTGATATGAAAGACAGCCTAATTTTCACTTAATGCTAAGGATACTGTGGATGTTGAATTAGTCCTTATTTCTACTCTTGTCAGCATTCAAGATTTCTAATTGACATAGTGCACACCTCATACTGAGATAACTTTCTAGTCAAGCTAAAGGGCTTTAAAAGGCCCTTCAGTCCTACCATTTTGTTGAAGAAAGTTTTAAAGAGTTTTCAGAAGGATTTCCCACCTCTTGCAGCAACTCTCCACTACAGTAGAAGTCTTGTTATTATGTATTGCCTATGAAGAGCAACCTGCCTTAGTTTGAAGGGAGGAGGCACTGATTAGACATAGGTCTTTATTCTCTTACTTTCAGCAGCACTGAATCTTGAGTAGCAGCCACAAGCCCTGGAACCTGTTTCAATAAGCAATTTTGATTGCATTTTGTTTTTTATTCTAAACCTTGAAATTGAGTAATGTCAAACAAACCGGTACACATCACCTTCTGGATAGTGCTGGCTGGAAATTAAGATTTTAGGATGGCTAAGTACATGGGTTTGAGGGTCTTTCTAAATCTCTTAAAGTCTCTTTCATTTTGTAATCACAGAGGAAATTGAAACTGCTAATACTTGGCTATAAGTCTATGATAGGTAGAGTTACTGAATCCATTTTGGATGATAGCAAGATATTTTGATATGTTCATTCTCCAACAGTAAAAGACACATCAGTATTTTTAGGAGCCACTAACTTTCTCTTCATACGTCTGGTACTATCTTCCTTGACTCATTTGAAAACATTAGCTCTCTTTCATCAAACTTGGTTTTAGACACTCAGCACAAGTTACTTGATCCAGTTTGCTCTTCTATTCTCTAGAAGCCCCACTTCTCTGCTCTACCTCCCATTATGAGTGTTTTTGGAGACCTGCCCCGTAAAAATCTGTCTTGGAGGAAATTGATTCTTCATTAATCTTGGGAACAAGGGAACTCATTCCGTTTTCCCTCAGAGATAAAGGGTTTTGAGCAAGCAACCCAGACAGGTTACTGATATGGCATGAGAAGACTCAGCACCTTTAGGTGGATAGCTGCTCACCTGAGACAATTGTATCTATTTTTATCAGGGCAGGTGACTGACAAAGCGACCATCAAGAGCCTGGGTCCTTCAGTCTGTTTGTGTGCACGCTTCAGAGAACCAATGCTCAAAAATCACTTCTCTTCGCAGTTCAGGCCACAGATTTACTACCTTGTGGCAAACTTCAGAGCATGAGAGCCTGATGTTACAACTGCACTTTAATCCTGTTACCACGCTGAATTACTGCCTGTCTATCCCAAGACAAATGGCAGCATATACTTATGTTTTGCCTGGTCATGGTAAGTTTAGAGGCAGATACCTTTCAGCCTTTCTTTACAGGCAAGATATTAATTCTCCAATTATATGGAGAAATCTATTCATCATCTGTCCTTTCAATAATATTTTTCCATCCTTTTTTTTTCATCTGTCAGCTGTGGTGATGTATCCCTTCTTCAGGTTTTTAGTTCAGTTTCCCATGTACTTTCTGCCTGCTGATAGAAAACACTAGAACAATGGACTGTGTAACACACAGGGGCAGCCTGGGACTGCTGCCTACCACCCCAGGAGGCAGCTGACCAGGAATATTTCACTGGTGGGAATCTATACCCAGCCTGAAAACTGACTTAATTTTTTTTTTTGTAGTAATTGTGGTTTCAGTTCCAAACTTGGTTTTCCCAATGCCTTTTGCACCATTGTTTGAGGCTTAGAGTCCTGCTCACTATTCCGTCTTTTTGCAAAAACTAGGTTGCAGATGCTTCCAACAGTAAAAGAGGGAAGTAGCTAAGACAGATGAAGGTATATTTCCTCCTTGCATGACAGTCTCTGAGGTGAAGGTATCTTTGTGGATTGATACAGAATTATTACCCAGGGCAATTTCAGAATTACTCTTGATCAGTAAATAAGCCTACCTGTTGCTGCATTTTCCTCACAGACCTTCTGTTTCTGAGATCAAAATAGTCCTTCTGACCCTCTGTTGAAAAGACTCTTTCATCTCACATTGATAGGGCCTAACCTCTGGTATAGGACCTGACACTGACTGTGTAGATAATTAGGAGGTCCAGAAAAATGCCCCTGTCCATGTAGAGATCAAATGGACAATGTGCCAGAGGAAAAAAACTGTAATGAACTTGCCAGGTTAGAGTCAATTTTCATCTGTGGAGATAGAATTCTGGACCATCACTGATTTATCATTTGTGGAACCCATATGGAAGTTAATGTGTACCTTCACCACATACTGAGCTGTTCAGGGTATGCAGGGCTTCTGGCTAAGTGGTTCACAGGTGCATCCCCTTTCTATTCTCCTCTCCTAGCCCTTCCCTGTTATCCAACACCTGTTTCCTATGGTCTAAAGAAAATTAAAATGGCATTGACTGTGTTCATCTTGCATCACTATGTGCTGAGCATAAAATACAGTAGGGGTATGAGCACATCCTCTAGGAAGAAAATAGTTACCACTGCCAAATAGCAGGGCTTACATTTGTTAACAGTACAGATGTACGTTTGTCACACTTATTGAAGAATGAGCAAATAACTTTTTGTTTGTGAAATTTTAGAGTTTTTTGAGAATAATTTGGTTGTATAATAGTGAAATTACCCTTATCATCTGCTGTAGAACTAACACAAGCCTATTTTTTTTGTGTGTTTAAGTGCAGTGGTAATAGTTAATAATTCCCTCGGCTGTAAGAATCTGTGACATTCCCCATTTGAAAAGTATAAAATAGGTTACAATTTCTCACTTGGTAGTTTTTCAGGACAAAGAGACTATTTCTTAAAAGTCTGTTTCCATTGTTGTTCTTCAAAGTAAGCTGTCACATTAGGGATCATTGTTGTGTCAGAAAATATTCCTAGATCCAATGAGAAAAAGATGAATTGTGATCCCATTTAGATAACACAGATGTATGCTTGATTTTTTTTCCAGAAAATGCTTCTTTTGCAGTTTTGGAGTGGCAAAGGCAGGACAGGACCACATGTCTTTTACAGGCAGTATCACTTGCTTAAAAAAGAAAGAATAAAACTGAGGAAAGTACTTGTAAATATACCTGTGAGTCTTTTAAAAGCAGTTTGGATTTTGATAGTTTTCAGTTGACTGTCAAGGAAGAGACCTGCTAATAAAGATACAGACTGGTACAGACTCCCTTTAATAGAACATTCAGGAAATGGAGCTACTTGGGCAGAGAAGTAAAATTTCTTTGGGGTCTGATAATTTATAAGGGTGTTTCCTTTGACAAGGTAACAGTTTCTGGATGTCTGTATTTCAGTTCAAGTTCCTAGGACTAAGTGCACAGTCTTTGTTATAGGAGAGCAGTCAAATGTGGTACTAAGTTTTGGTGTCATGGGAGAGAGACAAGGTTTAAATACCAGAAATTACTTTTGAAGTTTTAAATCTTTGTAATAACAGAAGAGAAGTTGTTTTGACTCTGAACAAGTCTGTAAGGGGCTTCATGGATGTCATTCAAATGACTCTTAAAAGATGTAGATGATCAATGATGTGTAGGTCTATTCTAATAATGGGGAAAATGGAAGGATATCATTATGTTTTATTGGCATAAAAATACAGATTAGGTGGATGAATATGTATAAAAATGGTTCATATGTACAGATTAGATGGATGCATTCCTATAAGAACAGTTGAATTTTATTTAAAAAAGCAAACTATTTCTATATAGTTTATGCAGTTACAGTCACTCAAGGGTATGTGACAATGAACAAGAATGGAGCAGATTCATAGCCTTTACCCCTAGACAGAAGACATGCATTTCCTGTAACTTATTTTAAAGTAAGACCAGTGAGGATTAAGGAGATATTAAGATCAATTACACAATGCTTATTTGGCCAGGTTTTTTTTTTAGTGATTGTTCTTCTAAAAATGGGAGTGAGAGAGAGATCATGTGTAATCAATTATTTCCCTGAGTTTTATCTCAGAAGACTGAAGGATAGAACTCTTATCAAGAGGCAGCTGCTGTCTCTCCTCACACTGCACGTAATTTCTTACTTACAGCTATTCCTCTTAGGAAGGATATGGCTTAGATATAATCTAGAACCTGACCATCAAAGTTCAGTGACTGAATTTCAGCAAGGGAAAGCAGGCATGCTTATAACAAGAAAACCCAAACTTTTCCATGTTTTCAGGAATTGAAGAGAATTTTCTAAGAGTGTTGTGGTATGTACAGATTACAAAAAGCTGAAAATAGAGTCAGAAAAAGCATTTTGTCACTTGTGCAGCTATACATTTATTTTTGTTCTTTTAACAGCTGCTTGGATTGGATAAAGATATTTGCCAAAGGCAGTCTGATAATATTTTGGAGTTGAGACTATGATGATCTACCACATAACTTGTCTCATACGAGTTGAAACTAAGTGCTGTGTGTGTAGGCAGAGAGGGAACTACTGAAATGCACTGAGACAGGCTAACAGCGGGGATGGATGGTTCTGCTTTTTGCAGGCATCATGACAAAGCATTGTTCTTAACAGGGATTTTAATGCAGGTAGAAGTTGCAATGCCAGGGTTAAAGAAGAGCTCCTTAAAGTGCTGGGAGAAGCAGGAAGGCACTTGTTTGCAACCAGCTTGATGAAAGCAGTCACCACTGTGGGTAAACTGAGGCAGGCCAGTTGAGAGAGATCAGCTAAGGTGAGGATGTTAAAACTTCAGCTTACTCTACTACAGAGAAAATGAATTTGCATGGGTAGTGCAGCTGAAGCCTCTTTCCCCTCTCTCCCTTCTTTACCCTTTTTCCCTTTTTCTCTCTCTTCCCCCTTTTTCCCTTTTCTTATGTGGTAGAGAAAAGAATTTGAGTACACTGAATGAGGGTAGTAAGGGAAGCTAATAGGAGGGAAAGGAAATGAATGTAATGATGTCACAGGGAGAGTGATAGATCAGAAAACACAGATTAGAGATTAGAATTTTTTTTTATGGGGAAAAATGTGATTTTGGGCAGGAAAGAGAGTTTGGACTAAAGATGATTATGTTATTTTGTTTATCTTTTCTAAGTAGGAACTGATAATGTGTGTTGCAGGGAGACACAAATGGCAGGAGGAATTGATGAGCAACTTGAAACTGAAGAGAAGCTTTCTGAAGAGTTGTTTGGTTAGGAATATAGAGGAACTGAAGGACAGAATAATTTTTGTCGTGACTTATGCAATTTCCTTTTAATCTCCTTGTCTGTTAAATTTCATTTGAATTTGAAGATAATTGAGGCATCAAAGTAATGTGCCTTTTGAAGTTCTATGCAACTTTTTATAAATAGTAGGTATGTGCCATTATTTTCCACCTCTAGAACTAGTGGAAAAGGGAATTTGTGGAAATGGCATAAATTAAGGGAAGGCTGCTGTTAAGGTGTTGCAACATGGATATGCATTCACAAGGTTTTGAGACAGGTGTGAACTTCTAAGACTTAGAGAAAAATAGATGGTGGAAAAGAAACATTATGTTGAGCTCAGTTTTCCATTGTGCTCTAGAGGGCAAGTTCTCACTCATATTTTGTTACCTCTAGTAAGCTCCAATGGAAGATTGATTGTTAGGGTTTATCTAGGGGAAGGGGCAGTTCTTGTTTTTATTGTGCTTATTTTTATTTTTTTCACTTTCTTTAATCTTAACTCCTTCTTTAGAGGAAGGATAATGAGACACTCTACCAAATTGTCTGCATTGATAAAAACATACTGGTGTTCTGGTTCATATGGTTTTGCTGAAGACCTAATAGGCCTGTAGTGGTGCTACTCTAAAAAGATGGAAAAAGTTTCTGTATGAAATTCTCATAAAGTGAGGTTAATGCATTTTTAGAGGGTTGGAGGTAAGTTTTTTTTCTCCAATTTTAGTCTTGTTTTGTTCTTTTCCTGTGAAAACAGTATTGGGAAGTGCATTTAGAAGCAGGAATGCACGATAGAGTCCTGGAAAGAGACACCTCCATCATTCAGCTGTTATGCCATGATGGCATTTTCCAATTACTATTCACCTAAAGCTAGAAGCAGTATCTGCTGAATAGTTAAGGAATTGCATTGTATTTCAATGCATTTCTACCCTCGGCTTAGTGTCTTTGCTTCTCCAGGCATTTTCTATGAGATTTCTTACACCCTTGTAATTATGAGAGTCCTTTATCCTTGTCCTGTGGTAGCTTGCAGAGAAGACTCAGGCTGTGCCTGTCCAGAAGTAGGCTGCTTGCAGCATCTTATCCTGTGCCTCAGGCAACATTGTGCAGACAGACTCAGTCAAGAGGGATGTGTGAACTCGTGTGGATATATTTCTGGGTTTTGTTCCTCCCTTTCAATACAATCTTTTTAGTGCTGAGCTAATTATGTAGTCTCAGTTTTACTGTTGAGTTAGAGTACCTGATCAACTTTCCAACTGTAAAACAGTTTGAAAATCAAATGTAGCTTACATGCAAGACCCAACAAAATTAGAAGTGTTAAGTACGTTTTGGCAGTTCACTTTTATTATGCCCAGTCCTCAAATGTACCAGCAGACAATCATCTGAATGTTAGTTATTTTTCACATGCTTATGTGATCACACAAAAAGTACATGCTAAAAAGAAGCAGATGGTGACAGATGGGGAAGGTTGAATAAGGTGGTTTTGGAAACCTAGAAAAATGCACTTCTGTAATAGTGTAAAAATAAAAATTCTTTGATCGCCAAGTTAGAATGAACAAAATAGAGTGCCCTCCCCACCACCCCCCCGAGAAAAAAACTCAATCCAAAACTTTACTGATAAAAAGAAATGGAACCCATGAGTGTTTGATATATATTTAGCAAAGTATGTTGTATAGTGTTGTTTTGTCCAAGGATAGAACATTAATTTTTATCAGCCAGAGACTTAGAAAGGTGGCAGTTTTATTCTTTCTTTCTTTTAAAATGATGAATTCAAATCAGTTGTGTTCTGTGCTCAAAGAATGCTGTCAAAAAGGTCATTCTTTACAATAATACAGTGGCAGTGTTGCAGGTTATGATAATATTTTTCTTCTGATGTCACAGAAAGCTTTTAACCCTCTTATTGTAATGGTAAATAAATTACATGTGTAATGAGGATATCTGTAGGACCAGAACTAATTTGTAACAGGCAGCATTACCTCTTTCTCATACAAGCAAATGTAAAGCTAAGTAAATAGGGAAGGTCTAGTCAACAACAAAAAAATCATCTTTTGTGTGGACTCCATCTAAGGACGTGCCTTATTATGAGGGTTCAAGGTTTGCTTATTCATTTGCATTAATTTAATGAAACCTCAACATTTGTACCTATTGAGTTATATAAAAAAACAAAGTTTCTTTTAAAAAATTTCAATTATGAGATTTATTTTATTCCATAATATAATAAAGTATCTAACCTGATGAATATTAATTGCCAAGTCTTTTACCAACACTGATGAAATAATTATTTTTTCTTTTTGTATTTCAGTAGGTGTGTCTTAACTTACAGTATGAGGTGTTACTGTTTCCTGGTGAGGCAGAATGCTCCGCTTAAAAACAGAAAAATCTCAACTTCTGATAACCTGTTCTGATTTTCTTGAAAGTATAGTTAGTTTTCTCAGTACCTGAACAGTGTAGTTATGCTGTTGTGTTTTGCTTAACTGATTTTTCTTTTGGCTTCAGAAGGATAGTTGAAATTTATTTTCTCTGTGTTTACCTAGATGCTTCACGCATAATCTGATTCTTAGCAGAGGCACAATAGAATTTATTTTACCTGTGGAAGAATGGTTTCGTGTTGGCTTGTGCTCTTGAACAGCTGTCTGTTGTATATTTGGCAACATTTTGTTTCTGGGTGAGGACCAGTGAAGGGGAGTGAGGAGAAATAATATCTATGCCTGAAAATATTTTCCCTTCTGATTTATGGGAGATTCACAATATGGAATTTTCTCTTTACACTAGAGTTCCAAGCCCCAGATTTTTTTTTATATTGTGAGGAAATGAAAATACAAGAAGTTGTTTTACCTTGAAGTGCTCGGATCTCATGAAAATTCAAATTTGGTCCTTTTTTTCGGTTTGGTTATCACTTATCGTGTTTCAGTGTCCCACATTCTGTCATCTTACAATCCTAAGTCATCAAAAATGCTGGTGACTTGAATTTCAGCACTTTTGTCAGCTTGGTATTGCCAGTGGGCCCCTGAGATGAAAATGATGAAAGGTAGACAAGGCAGGGTATCCAGAGCAGAACATCATTTATTGGCAATAACTGTTACCAAGATCAAAACCTGGGGAGCATTTAGATGAGGGTAGGAAAGCATTGCTTTGTTACACAGACAGAAGAATTGCTGCAACATCAGATAAATTAGCACAAAAATTAGACTTTCTCCTGGAAGCAGATAACCAATAATGTAAAAAGAATTTGCATTTTCATGCTACCTGGGTAATCTCACCAGTCACAAAAATCAGTTTTCCACATGCAGTATCAGACTTCTCAAGGGAAAAGATGTAAAAATATGCAAAAATAATGAAACCAACAGAATGCTAGAAAAGAAGTTAGCTCAACACTGCCCATAAACAAACTTTTGTATTCAAACTGGAACTTTAAAGCAGAGGGCAATTTTCTAATAAAACACATGCTTTTGTGAAAAAAAAGTAAGTATGACAATTCTTATAAAGACTATCTCAATAACATTGCTTGAAACTTTTTCATTAATTTTCATTTAATCAGTAGAAACATTATTTCCATCTCAGCAAAAGCCTTTAGTTTTTCTGAGAGTAATGAAGCATAAACAAAAGCTGAACAAATGCCTTTTAACATCAGTAAATATTCAAAATCATTTCAGGAAGAAAGAGAGACTAGAAAGAGATATCACAGTATTATCATTATTTATTACTTCTTACACGTCTTGCATCTTATGGCAGTGTATGTTTTAGAGACTGCTGCTAGTGCAGTGATAATTAATACAGATATGAGCAGGTCTGCAGATTTTCTTCTAATGGTAGAGTGGATACAGTTATGAGAGACGAGTGCCATCTTTTTGTAGACTGAAATGGTATTTTGCTTTTATTTGCTGCCCTTCAATGAAAGGTGTCTTTTGAGTGGTCTTTTTAATGTGATGTGGTTGTTTTCTTGGCTTTTTTTTTCCGGTGTTACCATTGATTTCTTACAGCACTTGTTAGAGTACTCTTTCTCATGTGAAGTAACTTAACTGCTTCTTTATTTTATTTTATTTTTATTTTTAATTTTGAATTCTACTGAAATCTGTTTCTTCTAGGAGGTTAAATGCATTAATTAGTATTGCATGCTCTTTACCCTAGGAAGCTTTGCTTAATTCATATTTATACCAGAATACGCTGTTTCTGATACAACACATGTACCAGCAGACAAACAACAAAAAAAAAAGAATTAATTTACTATATATTTTTAAGGGTACATAACAAAAAACTAGGTGAGATGGGCAAAATCTCAAATACAAAAATGTAATAGGAAGATAGTTTACATTAGGGCCAGAAGTAAAAAAAAAAAGTGCAAAATAGATACAAAATGGAGTAAAACTACCTGCAACAATTAGAGCAGTGGAAAATCCCAGCTGTCTGTTTCCCAGGGTATCTATAACCTTGACATTTTGTCTTTTCAGCTGTGTATAATAAAACCAGTAAGCATTCATTTAAGTGGTTTTTTTCACTATTGATGCAGCAACACCTTACTTTTCATACCAAGATATGGTTATAGTAACTGAATTGTATAATTCTTGGTGAACATACTCTTCTGCAGGATGGATTTTCATATATCTGGGTAAAAGTCTGTGTCTATGAAGAAGTGTACATTACCTTTGTTTGTTAGTGTTAGATTGTAAACTTTCTCATTGTTGTAATTGTTACCACAATTGATAGAAAGTTCTAGCAAATACACTTTCTAACTTCTGTTGAAGAATATGTGGGTGAGTATTTGTTAACAGACCAACAACTATAGCAATAAAAATGTGTGAAGGGTTACCGGGAATGCTTAAGGAACATACACTCCACCTGAACTGTAAGGTTAATTGAAAACAGTTTTTCCCCCCTTAAATTAACAGTACATTGGTGTATCCAAGTTCTCAGTTTTCTTCACAACATAGGTGTGCAGACAGTTTGTTTAGATGTTTAAATATTTTCCCATCTGTTCTGTCAAAATTATTGATTGAGCAACAAGTTACTTGTAATGTCCTATATAAAGGTCTATATCTAATGGATTAGGAGAAACATTAATAGGTCAAAAATGTAATGGCTTTTCCAGTAAATTGCCTTGATTATCTAGCACAAAGTATGAGTCCAATATTTTGATATTGTTCTTCTAGAGATAAAACCCAGTGCTGACAACCCTTTGTATAGGATTGACAATGAATTTTACAAAGGCTTTCATGCTCAAGGTGACTGCTAAATTTGTCTGTGTTTGCATAGTCCAGAAGTTACAGCAACTAATTACCATTTAGAGGTGTGTGGGAAATACAGCTCTGGATGGTGTGAATTTCTTCCGTACAACCAAAAATCTTCCAGACACTGCTCATCAGGGATGTTGTATTTCAAGAAAATGCAATAAAGACAGGATTAAGGGATTCTCTACATTGAGCTCAGTTTGTCTGAGGCAGTCACACCTCGTTCAGTGTTCTGTTATTAGTAAAATAGAGGAGAATTCTGGTTTCCACCTAGGTCAAGTGGAAGTACATGACTGACTTGCAATGGTCACAGACTTCACCTGTTATACTGCTGGCTCACCTCCTAAAAATTTTATTTTCACAGAAACTTGTAAAAGCATTGCATGCATATGTGTCAACTTCTCTTTGGCATTCAGTTGTCTGCTTCCTGTATCTCTGCCCCAAGCCCTTGTAAATAGGAGTTTGCAGATGTGTCTCAAGCTGTTGCCTCCAAAAAACCTTTCACCTCTTAGCTACTGAAGCAATAAAGATAATAAAAGATATATTTTCACTGGTTTTCACCATAAAATTAAATGGACATCAAATTCTGTGGACTGTATGTTAGGCTCTTAAAGGAGTGAGATGCGTAAAGCAAAGGACCTGGAGATGTATTGACTAGTAAACCTAAAGATTAAAATCTACAGCCACTGGTGAAATAAAGGAAGAAGTCATTTCTGTGGGTTTTGTTTTCTGGGAAAGAGAAAACTTCCAGTAGTAGCAATCTTTTTTTCCAACTACAGGACAGTGGGCTTCTCAGCATTGGGGAATAGATAAGATAGTGCCTTTTTTTTTTGTCAATAAATGTAAATACAAGAGTATTTGTCTTCACTGATCTGTAATTACTTGCCAAAAAAATGAATTATTATGTGTGAGGGAAAAACATTACTGAATTACTGCGATCTTAGCAGTCCTGCAGAGTGTTTGTATTGTCTTAATCATCACAAAGGCAAAGGTTGGTCTGTGAACTGAATTGTTTATTTTGTACATAGGGCTTTACAGACTGCTCTGTGTACAAAGCACTATCCCATTATATACTTGGTCACTGCCAGTAATACTCTCCAGAAACCCCAAGGTGTGCAGAGGCAGTGGAATCACTACAGAATACTTTGTTTTACCTTATTTACTGCTATCTCAGTAAATTTAAAAAAATTAAATTTGTATTGTGGTGTTTTGAGCCCAAAACAAATGAAAATTTTAAGGTGAATAAATAGCTCTCCCTTAGCTGAAGCTCTAATGTTGTCCAAAGCCTCTCAAAGATCCATAAAAGCACTGAAGTACCTGTAAATGCCTGGCAGCAGATGCCTGGCTGATGTTTCTTGCTTGTTAGAAAGTGTGTGTCTGTGTTAGTTAACCTTTTGCATATTTATATAAGAAGAGAAAATATGAACTTCAGTGGCACCTCTGCAGCTGTTTTTAAAAGCACCTGTATAAACCCAGGCTGTGTCCTTGCACTGCAGGCGTAGGTGTGAGAGGAGCTACAATGCCTGTAAAAACGGTAGTGGTTTCAGTGCAGCAATGAGTTTATGTCCTCTTTGGAACCCTGTTATACTGCTGGAGTGCTTTAGAGAAATGCAGGTTGGGAAGAGAAGCAGGGCCTTAATCTTTACCCTAAGTGAGCACAGCTGTTACAGCTGTCTGTGTGTGCAGGAAAAACTGGCAGAGCCAGTGTAACTTCTGTGTCAGTGTAACTTTGGGGTAGAGATTGGCAAGCATTTGTTTCTGCAGCAACGCCACACCTGATGTTGCCCATGTTCTCACTTGTGCTACTGCAACTGTTCACATGGCAATTGAGTGGCTTAGGTCAGAAAATTTGATTCAGGTGAAAAATAATCTAGGGTGAAACTTTTTCCCCATTTTTTTCCTAATGTCTGATGTAGTGTGTTGCATAGTTTTGACAAGGTAAGGGAAGCTGTGGTGAGAGAACAGAAACAAGAGCCTGGATTAGGCTGGCACTGTCTCTGAAAGAACCAGTTGTTGAACTAGAGCCCTGAAAACAAGTGGAGTAAGATTTCCCCAAGTTGTAAAAATGATGGCAATTTTTTGAGTTTTATTTCCCATGATCTGTGGTATCATCCAGACTGAACTGCAGTCAGTCCACCTGCTTTGCTCAATGATGGGAAGTCACTTGGATACAGTGATTGTGTCAGGGGTGGATGACTATAAATGTTATCCACACAGTGATGTCACATTGTGCTGGAGCTCTTGTCTCCTAAGACCTCATCTAGATCTTGGCTTGGGTTTTGGCACCGCATGTATGTGAAGAGGACGAAGGAAGGGAAATCGTAAATCTGAATGATGTGACTATTTGAATATATTTTGTGGAAGAAAACAAGTAAGTCCAAGTCCATCTTTACTGTGTGGAAACACGCCTGACTTGAGTATGTAGTCAGTGTAGGTGCTCTTTCTGAGCTCGTGAGTTCTGTGGGATCCTTGTGTTGTACTGCCCGGAAATATCAATTGCTTTACAGCAGACACAGAGTGGTTCACCTTGTGCCCTCTACAATGGTTTTGGTGGGCCTGCTGCCTGTCCTGCTGTGACCATGAAGGGATTGGGTTGTTAGTGCAGGGCATTTGAGGGTCCTTACAGCAAGGGACAAGCATTGGCTAGTGGTGGAGGCAGCTCTTAAGGGCAGCATACAGAGTCCAAGATCAAACTTTCCACGATGCCTGTGTCTGGCTGGGTGCTTAGACTGGTACCCCACATATACAAGGATATCCCACAGCTCCTGGAGAGACAGCAGTATCAGTCCTCACAACCAAAGGAGACTTCTATAAAAGCAGGTATCTACTTCATGATGGGCAAAAGATTGACTTATTTGTAGGTATAAAGCCTGCAGCTACATTTCATGTTCATTTTAGCACTGAGTTGAAGCTTTCTTGACCTATGTTTAGTGTAATTAAAACCAAATCCCTCAAATCCAAGGACTGTTTGGAAAGGATTCTGTAATGCTAGGGCAGTGTGTACAGACATGCTCTCATGCCTACCCTAACTGCATAGATTTGCTTGTAGGAGCTGCTGGACTCCAGCACTTCGCTTCCATTGATTTGACACAGTTTAGAATTTGTAGATTCTAAACACCATGAAGATTTGAAATTACTTAAAGGAAATAATAGTGTATCTTCACTGTGAATGCATTATGCACAATTTTATTACATTTATATTAAAATAAATTGAGATGTATTTTGCTTTATTTACACTATTTTCAGGCTGTTTTCCTTTTGCCTAAATGAAACCATTTTGATGTTCTTGCTTGTCTGGCTGGCTGTAAACCAGGTATTTAAACAAAAATAAAGAGTTGCCAGTTTTGCCAGCTGGGGATGAGAACCCGGCTGGTGATATGCGGGTTTGGGAGGCAGTTAATCCAGCTTTTATGCTTTTTTATGATTTTATGTAAAAAGAGGTTAAAAATCACATTTGGCTCTTTCTTTGTACCACTGCTTTGTTGCTGTTGTGGGAATGCAGCAAAAGGTTGTTCATACTTTTTATTATTATTAGGTAAAGTCCTGCATAAATTACGTAAAGCTGCAAGTACAATTTGCTCTAGCTATTGGCCATGTGATTTGCCTTGTTCAGAGAATGATATGTTTTATTTTCCTGTTGCCTTCTTTTATAAACCACACATGCAAACCACACCTCAGCTTACTCATGAAAAGAATCTTCACAATTTTTGCTAGCTTTAGATGAAAAGACTAACTGTACAGATGAGAAAAACAGTAACAGTGCTAATAGCTATAGCAGAAAAATATATAATGCTTTTATTCTGTGGCAGAAGAAGTGGCGATTTAAAGACAAGAATCACAGATTTCATATACAGTTTTTCGGCAAATAGCTGGCAATATGCTCCAACTCATAAAACATTTAATTAATTTTAAAATGCAGGAGTTATTTTAGTTAGTTTTGTCATATGCACTTATTCAGATAATTTGTTGTATTTTACACTTTCCAAAATTTCACTCTCTATTTGGAAATATCAGTGATCTAATGAGTCTGTTTGTTTTGGCACAGTTGTAAATCATATGTGTTAATGTGTTAATATTTATGATTTTTTAATCTTATATACACAAGAAGGATTTTTAATATACTTCCTTTCATCATATTTCTGCTACTAATCCTTAAGGACGTGAAAAGTAGCAGTATGAATGCATTAATTACTGTGGGATTTCCAAAATTGCCAAACTGGATCAGACTGCATGTTGCTTCTGCTAACAGCACATACCAGATACTTGAGGGCAGGCTTGGGTTTGCTGGGGGAGCAAGAGGAGAGGCAGAGAAATGAGCTCAACACCCCTCTATTACCTATTTTTGACAATTGCAAGATAATCTACTTATGGATAAAGTTATTTCTGATCTTGTAGAGGTTGCCTTATTCATTAAAGACTGAAAGATTTACTTTCACTACCAGGTATCTAAATGACTGTTCCTGTATATCTGCTTACAGTTTGAATCTGGAGGAGCTCTTTGTGATGGTGATTGCATGTGCCTGTGTGTTGTAAACGGTATTTTGTTTTCTGGGGATTAGTTTCTTGTTGGTTTGTTCTTTTTATAAAAATCAGCCATAGGGTGCTGCCTTTCAGAACTAGCTTTCTGTGATACAGTAACAATTCTCTATAAATAATTATTTACATTCTTTTCAAATGTATTTCTACTCTATTAGTCGCATCTCTTTGATTTTTCTGTTTGTTATTGTTTTAAGGTCTTTTGTTTCTTGTTTTAAAGTTCTTTGATAGCTCTTCTGCAGCAAATATTGGCTATTTGACACACAGTCATAGTGTCTCCTGTTTTAAGATTTCTTGACTTCTGTTTTATCTTTTTTGCATGAAGGAGCATGATCTACTAGAAATTCATAGCAATTGGAATTATATATTCAGTAACCGTCAATTTCCTTATTTCTTATGATTTTTATGGGTGAATGCTGCTGTTATGTTGTCTTCATGTCTGCAATTTAATATGAAGGTGTATTAAGGTCAAGACACACGGCTTAAATTTCTTATTCCAGTTCTCTGGCACTGCTGGGGGAAGGACTGTGGAATAAGTTGTTTTTAGGTACATAACATTGGTGACATTATATTAACAAATTGTATAAACTTGACCAGTTTCTGTGTTTATATAATACCCTATAAGCAGTTTCGTAGTAAACCTAGTATTGTATAAACACTGCCATATTTTTTTGCATTGGCACAGTTCAGCTGTTAGGACTATTTAATGGAATGTAATGAAACTGGCAGGAGAAAGGCATTGAGGACTTTTGATGTAAACAAAGATCATAAAGAAACGAAACTTGTCTTAAGGAGATTAAGGTGGTTCTAAATTGGAGACTTTAGACAGGTGGGGTAAAAGAGAGGGAAGTGACTGAGCAAACAGATGCTTCACACTTCTAACTGAGTCATTAGTGCCCATGTAGTGCCTGTGGATAGTGTCTCTTCCTTAAGCTGTAGACGATATAAATGGCCTGGTAGAGGACATAGGAAAGGGTAAAAAGAAGTCAAGATTGTTTGAGCGGGTCATTGTAAATTTTTAATTTTGCTTTTAGCGGTGCAGTTCCTGGTAAGTCTGGAATTTCAGTGAACTCAGGTGTGTGAGTCCGTGCTGCAGTTTTGAGTAAGGTTCTGAGAGTCCTTTTAGCATACTGTGAAAATAAAGTCTCAAAAACACATTCATATAGAGATGAATCAAACAGACTGACATGATGGTGTATGAAATAGTTTGTGTCTTAAAGATGCTTTTGTTTCTGTCTCAGGTGTTAGAAGATAATGACTATGGCCGTGCAGTGGACTGGTGGGGATTAGGAGTCGTCATGTATGAGATGATGTGTGGAAGATTACCCTTCTATAACCAAGATCATGAGAAACTATTTGAACTGATATTAATGGAGGATATAAAATTTCCTCGAACTCTATCTGCAGATGCAAAATCATTACTATCAGGCCTACTGATAAAGGATCCAAATAAACGGTAAGTAAAATTAATTGGCTATACAGGCATAATAAATGCTCTAATTGTGCTGGGCAATGTAAATATAGGTCTATGGTGCCTGGTCTTCCTGGCTGAGGGAGCTGTCAATCACAGGAAAGGGTCATACACAGCCCTACAGTCTCAGATTTCCATTTTTTCAGTCCAGCAGCGATTCACAAAATTAATTTAACCAGCAAAAGGAAGAAAAGCTTGTGGAAGACAAACTTTTAAAGTCATTCACAGCAAACACAGGGATCTCTTCAGGTTAAGAATGTGCACTGGAATGAAGGGAAAGATCTCAATTGTTTTTTCTCAGTGTAACTTAACCCTGAGTTCACTGCTTTGTCTCATGGGGACTGTAGCACTTGTTCTTGGTGATTATGGCAGGAGAGATGCATAGACAGCCACAGCTACATTTATTAGGGCACATAAATAAATCACATATTAGACCATTAAACTAGTAATTTGTTAAAGAATACAACTGGAGTGAAATTTAAAGGGAGCAGTTTGAAAGCAAGTGTCACCCAGCTGCTGTCTGTGCCCTTTTGTGGTGGGCTTTTCCCTCTGGGATTGTTGCCCAGGAGGGCCATTTTCCAGTGGCTCCAGTACTGGACCAGCAGTGTCCAGTCTTCCATGGCTCTAAAATCTCTGACTTTGTAAATCAGTGGGATTTGTCTGTAGGTACCTTTTTTCCCCCCAGTATCTTTGTCATTCTTGTGAGTCTCTTGGCATGTTTTTGGGGCAGCAGATTTTGTCTGCCTCTCTTCTCTAGTCCTCCTTCAGCCGCTGCTTGTTCTCAAGAAGTTTTGAGTAGTGGGCATTGCCTACAGGCACTCAGGGCAGGACTGGTTGTGTTTCTCCAAGGGATTTGCCTAGATGCAGCCAAGTGCAGCAGGCAGGACAGGACAAGTGGTCAGCTTGTCTGCTCCAGCTCAATTTACTGTATGCAGGAAAAGCAAACTGTTCCAGCCAGCCAAATACAGGCAGAGTAGAGTAAAACTATGTTTCTGTAGCAACTCCTAATGCTTTTTAACCTCCAAACAATCTGACCCATCAAATATATTAACCTTTAGAATTGGAAAGATGCTTCCTTGTAATTAATCTTTAGAGACAGTAGTGTTTATTACAGACTTACATTTAGAATCTTATTTCTATTCAAGTTCTTGTGCTAGCTAATGCTAAATAGGGGAGGAACACAGAGATTAACACAGCTCAGCCTTTTTATGAGCAGCTAGAAGATACTGAGAGAAGTCTGGAGACTGAAGGCTAACTGCCATGTTTTGCCAAGATGTAGAGAATTTTACAATGAGTAGTTGAGAAGCAAGGAGGAATACAGCTTGAAAATTAGAATAACTTGACACTCAGTTATTGCAAGACTGACGTAGTCGTTCAGAATATTTTTGAAATTTGGCAGCAGGGTAATACCAAAACAGACTTTTTTCTTGGTTGTGGAAACTATTCCTCCATGCAATAAATGCTTTAGAAAGGAATTTATCTTACTTAAATGCTTTCCTTTAGGATTTGCCTTTATATCTTTAGCAGTTCTTTCTAATGAAACACATACTGTTTTTGTCACTCTTCTTGTTAACATTTAGCACGTATGGTCTGCTTATTTAGTTAAGAGTAGCTTTTTTTCTGCTGCATCTTCCTTCTGTTAGGGCAGTAGGATCCCCAGTCTCAGGGAGAAGTTAGATGAGAGTTGAGCAGTCCTGAAAGTCGATGTGCTGTTGAGAAGGACAGAGGTTCCCATCCCTGGATGTGGGGTTATTTCTCAACCAACAACAGCAGCTCAAGGGAGTTCACTCAGCTTGTCAAGTCGAAGTGGACTTGATAATGCAACAAAAAATGGCCAGTTCTCTCTTCTATTCTCACGTCAGGGTTAGTTTTTCTCCAGGTTAGGGAGCTGATTCTGCTCACAGCCATCAAGTGGGAATGATGCCGTAGATGCAAGTGATAGAAGAGAGGTATGGGCAGGACACTCCTCTTTTGGCAGCAGTGACCACTCCTGTGAGCTCAAACCACCCACTTGCTCAAACTGCTTGGGCAAGTTCACCCAAAGTAGGTGAAATCCACTTTCTAAGATGATTTACCAGACAGAGTCTGGCTTTGGCAAGCTATGGGCCACAGTGAGCAGTGTGGTTATTTACAATGGCCTTTAAATAACCTTCTCAGCAGGCCTACAATTTATTAATTTATACTAATTGACTCAGATTGAGACTATTTTATGGTAATTGGTTAATTGTTACAGCACCCAGATGCAACAGCAGTGAACACTGTATAAAAATGATGCACAAGTAATTACTGATTCAGTGCCCGGCACGTCTTTGGCAAAATTTTATATCAGCATTATTGGGTTGATTTGAGTTTTAATAATGCCAGGACATTAGCTGGGCTTTCAAGCAAACTAAACTTAAGTATGTTTTTAAAATTAATGAATTACTAAAAAAGCTCATCATGGACAGGGACAAACACTGTAGTTGGAATAATCAAAAAGAACAGACCATGGCATGGGTACTTCCACTACCACGAAGTCTCTCGAGATCACCAGAATTCATATTAAACAGGTGAAATTTTCATATTAATTGTGTGAAAATTGTTCCCAGATAGTAAAAAAGAAATGGTCACTTTTCCAACCATAACAATAACTTGATCTCCCTATAAAAGTTCAATATATGTTTTTTCCCCCACTCTCTTTAGACTTGGTGGAGGCCCAGATGATGCAAAGGAAATCATGCGTCATAGTTTCTTTGCTGGAGTAAACTGGCAAGATGTATATGATAAAAAGGTATGTCTTTATATGGCATTGAATAATCTGGCTTCTGCACGGTGGTTTCAGTGATAGTCATAGACTGCTATTCTCTGCAGTTAGTAATTCTTTTTCTTTGCAACTTTTTTGTGTTAATACAAATGAGTAATTATTCTGAACAAGGTGTACTTACCTAATCCTTGTGTTTTCAGTAATAATTTGTCAGTTCAGCAGAAGTAAATTTTGCAAACCAACCTAAACCTTTTATTATATAAATGTCCAAATTTTTTCCTTTTCTTTTTTATTCCTGGGCTTTCAAGAGAAAAGTACATGTATGACTCAAGATAATGTGAAAAATGTAATATCATTTATCTTGAATTGTCATTTTATTTCTGTCTTCTAGTGAAAAGTTGTTTTATGAAAAAGGGAAATTAAGTGATCGTAAAAAACTCGGAGCAAAAGTCTACTTTCTGATTGTGTATGAGTAGAAACCTTTTTCAAACTTAAAGAGATATCTAAGAAAAATAAAATAGTGTTAAAACACGAAGCCAAAACAGCCTGTAGAGAAAGCAAGTGCTGGGAATTCAACTGGAAAATTCAACTGGAAAAGTTTTCTCCAAACCCAGTCCTGTTCCTGTATTGATCAACACTTTGAGAATTATTTTAGAAAATAAATTTATCTTACTTGGGAGTGAAACTCAATTCAACTTCAGTTGTTTTATATACAGAAACTGATTTTATCTCAGTATTTCTGTAAAAATTTACTTGTTGCTATAAACCCTTTCTATTTTGATAAAGACTTTTCTTTTTTTCCCAACTGTTCTACATTGTTAATCTGCCAGTTGAGCTGCGTAATTTTAAAAGATCTTTTTTTCTCCTTTTTTTTTTTTTTTTGCTTTGTTCAAATAAAAGGAAAATGGAAGACATACGACTGAGCAGAATATGTTTATGCTACAATGTCAATGATACAAACTGTTTTTTCAGTTGTTGTTGAACTGGAATTTTAAAAATGTGTGGTTGTTGGTGTGGTAACTTCTCTGACAAATACCGGAATTGAAATGAAAGCCTGTATATGATGATACAAAATATGGTACTCTGAAATTACTTGATACTAGTGTGATTTTTCCATGGCAGTATCACAAGGTTTCAAGAAACTCTACAATAAATAATCAGAGCAAGAATATTAATCGTGTTAGTTTATGAGCTCAACCACTGGTTGGTTATGTAAGGACATTGTAGAGAAGCACTGTGAGGATAAAATCTAAATATACAAGTTGAGGACCTTTCTAGAGTAAAAAAAAAAACCCATTAAAATCAATAAGATTGCAATGTGCTAGGAATGGGTGAGAAAAAAAAAAGCTGTTACATTATTCTTGCTCCCTTGAAAAACATTTCTTAATTATCTTACATTAGAAATAGAACTTTCAATTCTACACTGTGTTCAGGATCTTATTTAGTTAAGAATATATAGATAATGTTAATTGCTTGTGCTTTGATTCTTTTCAAATGAGCATTGCAAATGTGTTTCAGTCAAGATCTTTTTTGAGCTATTAAAATAAAAGGAGGCATTTTGCAGATTAAAAAAAAAATATATAATTATATAAAAACATATAAACGCCAGCACTTTGCTTTTATGCTCATGGAAGTGGATATGACTTATTGGAGTATTATAACTAGAGAAACTCTAGTCATTCTTTGTTTACTGTGGACACTGTTGCTTCGAGAAACTAAATTTGCCAGTGAAATATCAACTGAATTTCCTCAGTTGAACAGTTCACTTCAAGGATCATAGGAATTGCTTTTGTGCAGTATTAGCACATAGTGTGTCCTTTATGGAAAAACAAGTCATGAAAATGACTTCTGACAGTGTGCTTTTCTGTTTAATTAAAAATAGTTTTGTTCCTATTTGTTCCTTACAAAGCTGTTCGCCTGGTTAAAATATCCAGTTGTTCCTTCTGCACCCACAGTCTTACACTCTGCAGACTTCAGAGCTGTGCTCTGAAATATATTCCTCAAACATAATAATAAGGTTAATGAACTTTCATCAAGTATCTTCATTAGAATGCTTACATGAATATTTTTGAGGTATTTTGGT
Organism: Ploceus nigricollis; assembly: GCA_013399945.1. Lineage (NCBI taxonomy): Eukaryota > Metazoa > Chordata > Aves > Passeriformes > Ploceidae > Ploceus > Ploceus nigricollis. The sequence goes on along the minus strand of VXBC01001247.1, from coordinate 160,017 downwards.
ATTCTAAAATAATTGGAGAATCAAATAAATTTGATTTTTAAATAGGTTTATTCTATGCTTGCTTCTGTTGCTGTTTGTTGTTGGATGTAGAGTCTTCAGCAGTAGGGTCACTTGATGAAATTGATAGTGGATGTAATTATTTGCATAGTAAAAATATTTCGCAGTAATTTTGCCTGAGTTTTAAGTACCATGGCACTGTAATTTTCTGGCTGCATTTCAGGAGTGTGTTTCTGTTAGAAATGAAAAAACTGAAGTTCACTCTCAGAGTAATGGAAACCAAAAAATCATGTGTATTCTGAGTAGTTGCTGGGTGATAATTTTGTACATGTGCACACTGTGCTCCTGTGCCTCTAATTTTATCTTTTTACTAGGTTATCACTTTCCTGGTGTGATTAGAAACAGAATTACATATCTCTAAACTATTTCATGCATTTCATGCGACAGCCCACAGCTCTGTCAGGTCAACCGGATCCAAATGGTCGAATGGAATTATTAGGTTTCAGATACTGCTAACTAGTTAACCTTATTTGGTACTATATAATGATAAAAAAATATTGTATGGCACACTGGAGCAGAGAAGGTCGTTGCCTTTAAATGAAAAATGTATAGTAGTTAGCATTTGTGATCTGATGTATTTATTTTTGGCAGAAAAACCATGAGGGCATATGAAAGAGAGCAGCCTGTGCCAGGTTCTTCCTGTGATCATCTCAGCCCTGATGAGTTTTCATCTCTCTGCCTGAGTATGAGATATTGAATAGTTTGGCAAATTCCGAAGACTTCAAAAGCCCATGTACTAAATAAAATACTTGTTTTATTTTTAGGTAGAATGAGGAAGCTGTTTGAAATTTCTCTGTTTCTCATGTAAGAATTACTTTAGCGTATTTTTATTTGGGTAACAGACATACACTAAAGTTGTCACATGTTCTGTTTAGGGTCCTTCACTGAACAAAAAGCACATGGGCAATACTTAAAAGGTCGAAATTAGGGTATGTGTTCAGGCTTGCAGCTTGAAGTGCTCAGTAGCCTCATGGCAAAGGAGGTCCAGACCTTTTAGTGAAGCCTGGTTTTCCTCCTGTATATAATATGGATGAAAGATGAGAGAAACCATGTGGAAATTCAGGCTGAAACATGTTCTGATTTGTGATAATACCTCTGTTTGTCTCTGAAGAAAATTAGGAAGTGCCAACAAACGAATCTCTTAGTGCTGGGAAGGGAGCAGGGACCAGTGGCAGCCGCGGCTGAAGTGCGAGGCCTGCCTTTGATGCAGGAGGTGCTTTTGGAGGCACCTGTCCCACTATGAAGGCAGTGACTTTCAGCAGGAAGTCTGACAGCTGCAAGAAGCTGTTCCTCACCTTTCAGCTGTGGCTGCCTTGGTTTCCTCAAGACACAAACCCAGCAAATGATGAAATCCCATGATCCAAGGCCTGGGTTCAGGCCTGGCAAAATCTGCAATATAACTATGATCTTAAATGCACATTTAAGTGCTTCTGTGTATCAGATTTTAAAGGGAAAGGGTGGGAGGTAAATAGGAAAGTACCACCATGTGGTTTTAGGTTGTTGCTATTTGAATAATACTATTTCCATACAATTATGTGCACTGCCACAAAACCTGCAGAAGTTTCCCTCATTGGTTGCTTTTATGTTGTTGCCATGTGAAGTTGTAAAAAGATCAGATAACATCTAACCAGTCTGATACTTTCATTGTGTTTCCACGGATACCTTAAACACTATGGACAGACCTAGATGTTGATTGCCACCCTTCTCCCAGCTGCTTGAATTTACAGGGAGGAAAGTATACATAAGTGTGTCTGATTCTGAAACTTATGTTGCTGGGGGTTTGTGGTTTCCCTCTGTCCATGGTAACAGCATTGCATCACTTGGAAAACAGTTTATCCATGGGTAAACCTCCCTGCTGAAGCCAGTTTTCCATGGACTTATGTCCTTCCACCACTGAAATTCTAGATCCTTCTCCTTCCCCTGCCCAGGACCACCACATGCAGGATCCGTGGGGTATTCCCAATTCCCAGCTATGCTGTGGCTGTTGGCTGTGCAGCAAGCTGCCTTTGGGGCCATGTATGGGGAGGAACCAGTCCCTGCAGGAATGCTACTGACTGTCTTGAAGCTCAGCTCAAATTACCTTCTTTGCCCCAGGTAGAAACTCTATAGTTTGAGGGGCATGGACAGGTATTCCTCCCATCTATTCAGCACAGCTCAGCTGCAGTCTGTTGATCGATGGGATTCTTATGGTAGTGGAACGGCCTGAAGTTGTGTCAGGGAGGTTTAGGTTGGATATTAGAAAAAGGTTCTTCACCCAGAGAGTGGTTGGGCACTGGAACAGGCTCCCCAGGGAAGTGGTCACAGCACCAGCCTGACAGAGCTCAAGAAGCATTTGGACAATGCTGTCAGGCACAGGGTGTGATTCTTGGGAATGGTGTGGTGCAGGGCTGGGACTTGTACATGATGATCTTTGTGGGTCCCTTCCAACTCAGCATAATCTGCGATTCGCTGAAAATTCCCTTTAAATTAAAAGGAGAAGAAAGACCAGATTGATGTTCTTAAGCATCGTACTTTTCATTTGGTTACTTTGAGGTAGCTTCAGCCACTTCATATACAGCACTAAGACAAGTGATTCCTGGTAAATTATCTTTGAGCAAGTAGTGCTCATATTTTCTCTCATACTGAAGTATTTATGTAGTTGTTCACTAAGTGTGAGAAAGTTCAAGGTGTAGAATCAAGCCTGTACATTTCAGTGTACCTACAACAGTCAAATACTGTGCCTGCCCCTTTCCTTCCTCTAGGAGATGGGTGTCAAATTTTCCAGGACTTGAACTGTGGAAAAACCATGGTGTTTCTCACACACTGCTCTTGATGGATGCCAAATGGAAATGCCATTCACTGGAGATAATGAAGACACTAGGAATTGGATATTGCTTCTGCTGTCATTTCTAACATCAAGCCTTTGAAATGGCCAGGGCAGATTCAGCTTGACAGATGGATATGAAATTGGATTTTTGTCTTGAACACAAACTCTTAAAGTCACTTAACTCACACTGAGTTTAGACTTCTATTTCTTTATTTGTACAGACACATGCATGTCTATGCATATGTGTGTGTGTAATGCATAAACCCAGAAAATCTGTATTTCTGCTCCACAGAATAGATTGTCAGGAGGTGCAGTTCCCTGATTGGAGCATTTTTCTGAACTGAGGCCACTAAAGAAAATTATCCCATACTAAACTTTGGCAGCCAGGACCAAGCAGTGCAGTTCTAGACTGACTAGGCCTGTGCTTAACAAAGGCTTATCTTACCCCTTTTGGACACAGGTTACTGGATGTGCCTTCTGGTGCTCACATCTCTCTTGGACTTCTGATTTCTCATGCCAGAAATTAGGAATAGCTGTGGCAATAGCATGTGGATACTATTTCCTTGTGCACCAAATGTGAAATGTTGCTGCCTGTAGAGTGGCATCTTCATGTTGTGGTCATCAGAGTGGTTGTTGATGTTGGGTGTTTTAATCTTTATCATTAAACCTCAGCTTTGGTCTTCCTTGGGATGTATGTGGAAGCTTCTGGAGTGTCACTCTAAGTGTTTATCTCTGCAGCATTTGCACCTTATTTGTCTTTCTAATGGTTTCAGCTGAAATTTGTGAACATTTTGCTTTCTGTTTTTAAATGAAGTTTGACAACTAATGGACAAAGGAGACACCCCTCCAGGAAGATGATTGCCAAGAATTTACTTGGGGAAGGGGAGGTGTGCCTTTGGTCAGCTCAGGAGTCTGGAGTGGGTGGTCCACAAGACTTTAGCCCCAGCTGGTTTGGTGTAGGTGAGCTAGAACTGATGGAAAGGAGCAATCCCCAGTTCTCTGTCCACACAGCTGTGTGGGAGGTGGAGGTGATGCTGTGAGGGAAGGAGGCAAGGTGTATGGAAAGACTTAAGAAACCTTTCTGCTACTTCTGTTCAGCTGTATCTGTGCTTCTTAACCTCAACTACTGCTTCCACTTTTCCAAAGGTTTTAGGGGATGGTTGGTGTACATAAGGGCACAGCCTGGATAAAACCCAGTGTATGTTGTTGTGGAGAACCACATGGCTGGAGAGTTTGTTTTTGCGGTCAGTGACGTTTCCAAATGGCTTTAATGTCCAGGATATGAAAGATACTGCTGTAAGACAGATGAATCCTAAAACACCATTGACATAAATTTGCATTAGGTCCCTCCCTTTTAGTTACAGCCTGGAGTTTCATGTCTTCTACTTGTTTCACTTCCCCAGACAGCTGAACTTCTGTCATCACTGCACTTTTCATCAGCTGACTTATTGGATGTTATTGATACAGAGTTTTCTAGTAAGCCTAGCTGCTGAGCATTGAATCAGAGCACCAACTTAATGAGTTCTGTTGTAACAGTGCTTTTCATACCTGATTAAAATTACTGTAATTATTTGTTCCTTGAGAGTCACTTAGCACTGTGCTTCTCTTCCTAAAATAATGTTATCAAAGTATTTTCCATAACCATTACTATTTCAGGTTGTTGGAGAGAACAAGGGAATGATTTAAAGTCGTAGTGAGGCTTGTTCATCTCAGTGGATTAAAAAAAAAGAAGTAATAAATCCCTGGATAAACCAGTAGTTAGCCTGTAAGTTTTTGTCATCTAATGCATTTTCCTTTTCCTCTCCAGCAGCACATCCATACACTATATGACTACCTATCTTACCTTGCCATACCTTTTGTGTTTCATTAACTACTTCAACCTGACTCACAGTTGTTATAGACTGTGAAGTGAAGGTTCACTCCTACTCTTTGCAAAGCAGTTGTAGCATGAAAGGTCTCAGGTGTACTTCACAGCAGGAGTAGTTTGTTCTACTGCATATGTGTGCTGCACCATTGAAAAGACATTGTTTCTTGTCCTTGACTTGAGGAAAAATAAAATTTTTCCTTGGCTTGTATTTTCATTATTTTACAATGAAAATTTTAATTTTTTTATGAAGTGGCATTTTCTGACCAGTAAAAAGCATTCCAGTCAGGGAAGTAGTCAAATTGTTATAAACCGGTTAACTTATAAATTTTTTTCATACTGAATTTATTGCTGAGATCTGTGAAAGTGTCTTTTTAAAAGGATGTGATGGGCACTTGGCCTTGACTAGAATACATTACTTGGCTTCCTGTAATCTTGTGTAGNGGGGTTTTTTGGGTTTTTTGAATGTTCTTTTCTCAGATAGAAAAATGAGAATAAAATGGCAATGTGGGATGTTGCACTGGAATAAATCTGTTTTTAAGAATGTGTGGCTGCATTGCTGGAGAGATGTACAACTTTGGAAATCTGCTTTAACAGTGCAGAATTATTTGGGATAGCCTGGCTGCATATAAAAATACTTTTCAAAAAGTGCAGGAATCTGTGCAATAAAATAGAATACTTTGTTTATAAACGTTGGATGTAACTTGATTTGTACCTGGAAAATTCTTCTGATGTTGTGTTTATATATGTTAACTCCTTAAGGATTTATTCTACAGTGCCCTGAACTTTTACTTCGAAATACCTCTCTGCTGTTGTGTGTTTTCCATTCAGGACAATGTAAGGGAAAGCTGAGCTTAGTTTTGTAAAAGTATCAATCAGATTTATTGTACTCTGTTATGTATAGAAGTGATAGATTTGGTTTTGCTTAATAACTGCTTGCACTGTTACTGAAGATCTGGATCAGATGAAATCAGTCTTACTATGTACAGATCATCTGTGCATCTAGTGTATGGAACTTGGGAAAATGAGGGAGTTAGCAGCAGTTCCTCCTTCTTTGCTGTGGGGCAAATGACCAAGTGAATTGTTTGGTGTTAGTGCTCTGGAGTTGAGGAGAGACAGAACGTGAAACTGATGAAAACCCCATGCAAGGTGATAATATCAGTGAGCCAGGATATAACCTGTTGTATTGAAAGGAAAATCAATTGCACTTATTCTCAGGGCATGTTTTACATTGCATATGAGGAGATAGCACCAAAGGGCTCCTAGGTACAAGCAAGAACATTATCACACCACACACACGCACACAATTTGCAGTGTCATACATAGAAAACTGCTGTATTGTTTTTGGAGTGGCAGCATGCAGTGTGATATTCTATCCTCAGTCTGCCTTCCAGTAAAAATTGATCGGCAGTTCTTTTGGTAGAGAAGGTGGATAGTGAAGCTGGTTCAAAAGAGGGGCAAGGGAGTCCTGCCTGCAGGCTGAGAGTGGCTACCAGTGATTTGCTGTTGGGAAATCCCACACTGTGCTGTGAAAGCAGTAGGCGGGTTTAGATAAACAACTCCCTTAAGCCTTATCTGGCCTTTTTTCAAATATAAAATTTATTTTCATATCATGTAATATCTTTCAATGATAAGCTCAGATGAAGGCCTTCCCACTGAAAATAAAACCCCAAACCATACTTATTATACTGCTTGTGTAGTCTTTTTCTTCTTAGCTGTTTATACCACCCATTTGTGGTGAAGTATCTTGAGATGCCTTTGCCTGACAGCTATGCGGGTAATTAAATTGGCCTGAAGAGTTTCTAGGTAATTATCTTTATGCAGCTCAATTTATCTGCAAGTCATGTGAGAGTGATACTTGGAATTTAGCTTTGTTGTGCTATTGATTGGATTCTGAACTGGTATTTTTGAGATTGAGTCAAATTGGTTTTATCTCTTACTGGAAGTTAGAAACTCAGCTGCCTCTCCACAGACCTACTTGTTTAATTTGGGGCGTAGCTTTGAGATTTGGTAATTTTGGTTTTTTTCTTGGTTCCTTTCAGCTTGTACCTCCTTTTAAACCTCAAGTGACATCTGAGACAGACACCAGGTATTTTGATGAAGAATTTACAGCTCAGACTATTACAATAACACCGCCTGAAAAATGTAAGTCAGAAATTATGTATAAGCATGATGTAACAATAATGTTTATAATAAAGCAGTGTGTAAGGTTTTTTATGTTTGAATAGAAAAGCTGTTCTCAATGTTACTAATAAAAGTCTTTGTGTGGAAGTGTGTAAGAGTAACTCTCAATGACAGCTTTATTTTGAAGATGCAGTAATTACAAAGCTTAAAATATTAGATCACTCTGAGTTGGGTTTTGGGGGCATTTTTGGTGTGGGCTTTTTTGTGTTGATTTTTTTGGAGTTTTTTCATTTGTTTGTTGATTTGGGGTTTTGTTTGTCTGTTCTGAAATAAAAGAAGACACTGGCTTCAACTGGTTACTGGCTGGCAGTCAAGGTCCCAGTTCAGCAAAGTAACTGGAACATGGACCCTTCTTTAAGCATGTGGATGGACAGTGCTGGTGTCTTCAGTGGGTTGTGTGGCTTTAGTAAGATGGATATATTTTGAAATACTTTGAAGGCAATGATTTGAAAAAAATCAATTATTTGAAAATTAAATATCCTATCAAGTCCCGTGCTTCAACAGAGCTCTTAAATAAGGTGCTAATGTGGATGTAACCACGGCACTGGACCTCACAAAATTTCTTTATTGGAGTGAATGTGATTTCACCATGGTCTGTGTTTTTCGTCATGTTGTGTTACACACAAGAATCATAATCTGATCAGCCTAGCCAGGGCTTTACAGTTACTTACCAAGCCAGAGCAGTTAAAATCTTGGTCCTGATTTCTTAAAGAATTTTCTTTCTAAATGGGGATATTTGAGGGTTTTGTTTGTTTCTTTATATTGGAGGCTGAGAAAGGAGGATCACAAACGTAAAGGCTTAGTTATGGTTGCTTAACCTTTCATAAAGCAATCTCATTTTCTGATGTTTTAGGACTCTCAGGTTAGCTGCAGTTTTCTGTTCATATATAGATCTAGAGTATTTTCTGGATTTTGCATTTTTAGTGTCTGAACACAAACATAGAGTGGTTTGAATTGGAAGGGACTTTAAAGTTCATCTGGTTCCAATCCTCCTGCCTTGTGCAGGGGCACCTTCCACTAGACCATGTTGCTCACAGTCCATAATTTAAGTGATTTTAAGTCCTTCTGCTGTGAAAAAAAGAACCCTTTCTTCTTCTGTGTATCTTGATAAGAATTTGTTCATCTTTGTAACTTGAACAATTTTTACTAATATTTGGATTAACTTGGGTTCTGTTGATTCGGTATTGGACCAGGATTAACTCTAGTTTTTATGTGTAGAATATATGAAAATGCAGAAGACACAAAATTCTGAAAGGCTGCATATAAATACATTGTTAGAATAACAGTCTCAGCAGGAGTCTTTAAGAATAAGCACTGTTAAAAAGCCATGTGAGGAATGCACATCCAAATTCTCAGAGTTAGGTAACATCTGGTGCCCGCTTTCCATTGGCACTGGAGGAATTATGTAAATAAAAATATTTAGAATTTGGCTTATTCCATATTTCTTCTGATCCCAGTAAATACTGTAAAAATAAATAGTTTACTAAAAATAATAGAATTATTGAATTGAAACACATAGAACCTTTGTGAATTGTTCATTTTGTAGCTGTTTTTCCTTTTAAGTCCCTTTGAAATGGAGGAATATTTAAGTATATCTACAGTAAGACTATGATTTCCTGAGCTCAGCTCAAGAAATGATGGAAACTGGCTGCCTTAACTGGCACTTGGCTTCTGTGCTGCCAGAAGCTGGGTGTGCTGGCATGTTTGGATTAGCCTAGAAGGGGTAGTTGTGATTGAAGTTCTCAGGTGATAGTCAGAATAAAATGAACCAAACAATCACCCTGAAGTAAATAGTGACTTTTGGGCATGCTATCCTTTCAGTGAGTATCCTCCTGCTGTGTGAACGTAAGCTTATGTGCTTAACTGAAGTCTTATTTTAACTTGAGCCTTTAACCTCAGCATGGAACCCTGAAAGATGTACTGCATATCAGGTGAATAATAACATTTTATTGCAAATATACTGATGTTTTGAACTTCTTCCTTAACACAGATGACGAGGATGGTATGGACTGCATGGACAACGAGAGGCGGCCGCATTTCCCCCAGTTTTCCTACTCTGCAAGTGGACGAGAATAACTTTTTTGTTCTGCTGCTTCACTGTCATCTTAGGTTTATCAGTGAAAATGATTCCTGAACATCACCACCAGTACTAGATACTACTAAGATAGCAGGGGCACTTTCAGAGACCATTCCAAATTGAACAAGTTTCTTTCCCAAACCTACCTAAAATTGGTTCTGGTTTTGCATGACATATGAGATTCTCTCTACTCTGCTCTCCTGCTGTTGCTGCTGCCCACAGTCTCAGTATAATAGCAACATCAAGAAGTTACTAACAGTTTCTTTGAAGGTAAATGACTTGACTTCAGCATTGTACACTTTGTGAACAAGTAGTCATCTATTTTTCCTCACAGTGGAGGCTAAACAAAAGCCATGTTGGTCCAGCTTATCTTCTTCCAGAAGATGAATCAAAATTGTAATTAGTCTAAACAGACTAGGCGATAACATTCTCTTGCATCTGTTTGTGCTGGTTAGAATGAGGAAACGTAGAGGTGGTGATGTACATATGCAAGGTTTCTGTTAGGCATATCATTACTTGAAGCAGGTTTCTGTCATTAACATCTGGGTGGAATTTGTTTGGGAAATGTTTGAGAGACGGACTTAAATTGTTGATATATATAAATATATATATATATATTATTTTTTAATTACTGTTGGATACTACAGAAGAAGCAGAAGGGCTGGGCTCACCCAGCCTGCCACTTAGAACTTCCAGGTTCATGTGCAATCATGGAGAATCAAACATTATACATGCAAGAAATGAAGGCATAAAAGCAGCAGTTGAAGTTGTTCAAGGGGTTTTATAATTTGCACCAGATAACATCTTTTTCATGCTTTTCTCTTTCATGATATGCATCACCTCTGATGGCTGAAGAATGTAGACAGGCATAATGGTATTGCTTTTCACCAAAATGTGTGCACCAAGGTAAACAGGTGTTTGCCTTACTTGTTTTTATTTTGAGTTTGTGAATTAGCTTCCTCTCCAGGTGTTTAACTCCCAATTTTTTTTTTTTTTTTTTATACTGCGGTAGTATTTATTTTTAGAGATAAGGTTTGTATATGTCATGTTTGCAAATGCTGCTACATCTTATAACAGGCTTATAGCAGTTAATTTTGTAATATATGGAAGGACTGTACAAGCTGAAGGGAATAATGCACTTTTCTCCCATGTGGAAATTTTAACAAGGCTCTGAAATTGTACATACTGCTTAGAACCAGATTTTTGTGAATGAAATACTGTCTTTTAACAGTTTGGCAGTGGAGGTGGGGATTTCCAACCTCATGTGCCAAAGGGTTAAAAGTGAACGGACAAAAAAGCTACATCTTGTGCTCCATTTAGGATAAACGTAATGTAAGCCTGACAGCACAAGAGAAAATGTCTGTTCTATATGAAGGAATTGCATTTGAACAACAAGATCACAGTGATTACAAGAAAAGCACTTTATTTTAAAAATTAAAATAGTAAATTTCTGGGATCAGCCGTTCTCAAGGAAGATTTGCCCTCAACCAAAAGAGTCCTGAAACCCAGGAGGTTATGTGTAACCATGGTACCTGATTGACTGAATTTCAAACATCACAACAAACTCTCCACTGGTAGGGAAACGTCTTTCCATTTCCGAAGATCTGTATCTAACAGAACATGTGCATAAACTTTAGCTTTGATCTTCAGCAATGATAATCTTAATAATAAACCCTTTGGTGCTAGGAGTTGGGGCGTGACACGGTGCAGCGACAGAGCGTGCGCACCCTTGCAGGTGACATCGGGAACCCCTGACTCCGTGGGATTATCATTGGAAGTATCTCTGCATTCAGCTCTTGTTAGCTCCCACAAAGACTGTGATATTGCAGAGTATTCCTGGTTGCATTGTGTGAGTGAGTAGATGAGTCTGAGAAATGTTCCTACACAGATGCCTTAGCCTCTTGATGTGGAAAGTTGAGTGCCCAAGCATGAAGCCCACTGCTGGCAGTGCATGTGCTGGGATGGTCAAGGGGCAGATGGGCATTTTAGCAAGGCAGCTAAAGACGCAGAGTAACTTAGACAATTTTTCATGTTTCGTGTTTTATCTTTAGTAATGGATGGATAATCAGATAGAAATATATCATGATGTATATTCTAACTGCATAGGATTTCATTATGTCACCCTGTAACACTAAAGACGTGTAGATGTTGTCCCTGTGTGGAGAGAGAGGAGAGCAGCAAATGCGTTGCAGGTCTGTCCTGCACTGGTGGTGTAGAGGTGTCTACACTGACACAGTGAGTGACTGAAATAACCAAGTACTTAACAGACGGGCATTAATTAGTTCTCTGCAAAGGTCTTGTACTCACAGACTGAAACTATGGTGATTCAAAATCTGTATTACATGCCTGTGTTTTCTCCCCTATGTTTTCAGCTTGTAATAGCAATAAGTTTCTTGGCACAGGGCACCTCCAGCCAGTGGCCAACTGGCTGCGGCACTGGCCAGCAGCTCCTTGTGGCGGTGAATGCCCTGTGCTTTGCTCTCCGTTGCGTAGCCAGGTAGTGTGCGGTTTGCAGGAGGGCCTGGTAGTGAACTATTTGTAAACCTTTTAAGACATCACTTTGCATTGCATTGTCTGCTTTCTGAAATGTCAGCGATCCAGTTTATGAGGCAAAGAGTCAGCAGCCACCTTGTGCTGCCCAGGCCTAGGGGATTCTGTCTTACCAGTGTTAGATGACAGTGAAATGGACAAGCAGTGCTGAGAGAAACTTTCAAAGCTCTTCTTTTGCTGTCTGCAGTTGTGGTTGGATTTGGACAGGAGATGGTGGCTGGTTGTCTTGGTAAGCATTTTGAGCACAGTACATTTCAGACCTTGACTCCAGCTTGTACTGACTTCCATGACATACAGTATGCCCTCTTGTACTGCAGCCATCTTGGAGGAAATAGGTCAATTCTGTTTGGATTTTGGCAGTTTTGCACATAGCTTCGCTTTCCACACTAATCCATCTTCCAGTACATTCCTGTTGCTTAAAGAACATTTATTCCAGTATTGTTTTACCTTTTTTTTTTCCATCTTTACTTGCGGCTTCTTAAAGCTGACTGTTCTTGCAGGGGCCATGTGCTTCTCCTAGAGTACAAAAGTAAGGTCTTTCCTTACTAACTGCAGGGTCTATATATTACACCTCAATGTACACACTTTGCTGCTACTGTTTGTACTGTCTACAGTAGAATTTCCTTATCTTGCTCCTGGTAGTGCATTACAGGCAAGCATGAAATGTAAAGTATTTATTTAAATAAAAACCTCTAAATTGGTAATTGAATTACCTCCCTGTAGCTTTAGAGTTTGTGACATTTCTTGACCTTGCTAGTTCTTTCATTAGATCCATGCAAGATCTAGTCATATGGTTAAGGATATTAAGCAGACACGACTATGAACCCAAGAAACCGTATTACTGTTGGTCATACTTAAACTGTTTATTTCCTTAAGTATATGACCCACAAGGATGTGAAATAACTACAAGAAACTGTTTTTGTACACTGTACATCCTTAGTATTTTTACACGTATATGATAGGGATGCACATTATTTTCCTTCGTACAGACAGCTTAAATAAAGCACTATGTCAATCTGCTACTTCTGTGTTTTTTAATGCTAATTTGTTCTGGAGGATTGTAAATATATATATATATATGTTCAAGCTTGCCACAGAGGACGTATTTTTTTATATCTGCACATTACTATTAAATATCTTAGAGGATAAAATTCTTAAGTTGTCCTGTGTCAGAGAAAGAAAAATGGAAATGAGAAGGCTATATTGCAGATTACAAAAGATTTCTCAAGTTTTGGGTTAAATATTTACTTCATATTTTAAAGTAATTTTATATAGGTTAGATGTTTCAATCCTGAAATGCACAAAGAATTTACTTAATTTCTTCTTACAAGAAAATGTACATCATTATTTTTTTATCACTGTATATATATTGATCTGTGCATGTTTAGTTACAAGTTTTATTTGCTGTGAAGTCCTAGTGATAACTGTAACTCGCTGTGACATATTTCAGATACTGGGTGAACAGTTTCAGCTTGTAAATGATTAAGTTACAGTATTGTCAAAAAAAAAAGTTTTTATGACTAAGCAAAATGTATCTGTGCTTTGGACCGAGGCTGTTTCCATACAGGTGGTTCCTGTTAACTCTGTGAGATGTATGTCACTTATAAAAGTAAATTTGGGTTACACTTTTGAAGATATGCTCCTATCAGAACATCCACCATTTAGGTGATTTTCAGCTGATGAAATTCTTGGCCTCATATCCCACAGCTAGACGATGTTTGGGCAAGGAGGGGGAAGAAAGGGAAGGTGGGATTTGCAGGGCACTGCAGAATGGGACTCTTTGAAGCCCACGGGCCGGTCCAGGGCTGTTTGAACCAGCCAGTCTGGAGGGCTGAGTGTCCCTAAAGCTGTGGGTCATCCGGGGTTTTCTGACAGGTTTTCTGTTCTCTGACGTGAATGCTTCTCAGGAATAGAGGTGCTTCATCCAGGTCTCAGGTTTTTTCCTTTCTTTTTTTCCTCCTTTTTTTTCCTCCACCACCTTGTAATAGGAAAGAGCATCAAGGAGACAGCCATCCATTAGTTCAGGAGTATCAGGATGTCAGTGACCAGGACAAAACTGCAGCCGTGACAGGACTGCCGGGTCAGGCTGCATCCCGTGTTGTGGAATCACGCTTTATATGTTGACCTGCATTTGACCATAGGGTCTGATACTTGTAAAATTTGTAAAACCAAACATTTAGTGCTTAAGTAGAAGCAGGGGAAGGTGGAGAGGGATATGAGACAGGTAGGCCTGGTGCTGTAATGACTTATTAATTGCTACAAAGTAGAGTAACTGCTGCAGGGGAAGTTATTCCTTGTGGACTCCCAGCAACACAATAGTTGCACCTATGCCTGGGATGAGAATGAAAAACCCACTTCGAGCTATATATACTGGCAGCCCAGGACCCTTTATTGAAATCAGACTCGTACATGCATGTGGGTGGCTGGCAGTGGGGCCCTGCATGTGGCCACCAGAAGCCACCTGGTAGGTGAGGCAAGTCCAGAAAGGTTGAGGGTCCCGGTGTGCTCTAGGGTCTCAGTGAAGCCTAAGTGTCAGGAATAGGTGCCCGAGTTCCTTTGCACACGTAGCCTATAGGCACTGTCTCCTATTTAAACACAGATTTATGCTGTGGAATAATAAAAAATAAATTTTGAAGTTTGCATTTCCTACATTTATAAATGTATATTCTTAACTGTGTAACCATCTATAAAGTAGTGACACTTAAAAAGCTGTCAGCCTGACTACTGTGAAAAATTCTGAGTTTGACTAGAGAGGGCTTTCCTTCAGCAGCCTTTCTTCTCCCTAAAGACCTGAGGCCTTTCTCAGCACGCTCAGTGTCATATCTGTGAAGCTATTCAGGGAGGTGATCAGATGTGTTTGGCAGTTTTATATGGCAGGAAATTGAAATAGGGAGGAAAAATCACTTTGATGTTAGGGCTGTACCACTAATAATTCTTAAAATATAAGGGAAGGAAGGATTGTGTTCCACACCCAATGGTAATTTATTGCATGTGTTGTTACTCTTATTTTTGTTATGTTTTCCATGTTCATGCTGGCTGAAGTAGCTTTATTGCTGGGGAACTGTTCTTTGTGCTTTTTTCACCCCCTTTACCAACTACATTGAAAAAAATAGATGTAGAAACTTTTCTCTTGTGTGTGTAGCTTATCCTACACTAGATAGCAAAATATTCAGATAAATTCTTTCTAAAACAGTTGCGTATTTGAAAAGTAACCTTGAAAAACATGAGTGCACAGTTAACCAGAAAAAAAGCCCTCCACCTGTACTCTCCAAATGTTCTGAGTTCAATAATTTGAAGTCAAGTTCTGCTGGTGCCCTGAATATGTGCTGGTGGAAAAGTCCAGTTTCACCACTTCAGTGTGGAGCCCATCACCTCTTGTAATGGCTCCTCTGTAATAATCAAGGGCTCCTTTCTCTAAAAGGCCTTGTTCAGTGAATGTTTAAAAGGGGAACCTGACCCATGGAAATTCCTCCACATTAGGTGGAATATTTCTCAATCTTCTTACACTTTTCTGATTAGTAAGTAGTTGTCGGGGCTCTCCTTTTTTGTATAAAAGTGACAAATGTCCTGTTGAATAAAGTTCCCAGGTATATTCTGGTACTGAGTTTGTAAAAAGGAGGGCAGTGTACATGTGCAGCACTTGCAAACAGCCCCCTTCTCCCTCCTCCCCCGGCACATGCTTTCCCTTGAGTTCAGAAGGACAGAACAAGGAACCTAGAGAACCTATTAGGTTTATTGATATTTCAGTCTGTAAATAATATAGACATGTATGTTCAATTATGAAAATAGATAAAAACATTTTATGAACATTGTACAAATTATTGACATCCACACCACGTAATAGCTGTTAAAACTGGCTTGCAAGCCTGGTCTTTTCAGAAAAGTCCCAGCTGTCGTCCTAGAAAGTTTGGTAGGCTGGTAAGACTTCAAAATATTTGTGATTCTGTAGTTAAAACCAAATAGAAACCAGCTGAAATTAGCTAGCAAGTGTGCCTGTTTTCTGCAGAGGTGTCTTTGGGTGAGCCTCAGACAAGTTTCAGCCAGGTGCAGAGCAGACCTGAAAGATAAAAGGAAGAGATGGGTAATCTGTATGGCAGTGCCTGTGTTTCTCATTTGTGTCACATCAGCCTGCAGGCAAGTTCTTAGAAGAGAAATAAAAACTGGTTAAGACTGCAGTAAGGCAGAGTAAACAAGTACAGTTTCAAAGCCTGCACTTCCTGTGGGCCTGCTGTCCTGACCTCTTTCTAAGCTCAGAAGTCTTACAGGTAGCAAGAACAAGAGATATCTGATTTCTGAAAAACAGGATCTCCATGAACTTTTGACATGGCTCCTGTTTAGCAGTAAATAAGTGAGCTCTTGTTTTGGGGCACGTCTAAGATCCTGCCCCTTCTCCCTTCCAAGAAGAAGATGGCAGGGTTTTGCCAGAGGGTGTTTACTGTGCAGTGTTCAGCGTGTGTCTGGGGTGGGCAGCTGTAGCAAAACAGGAAACTGTTGCCTTGGTGCCAGTAGGAAACCTCTGGTGGGAAGGCTAATTCGCAGTTTTGAAGCTCTTGCATAGCTGTTGTTTGTGCTTCCTTGGTAGCACTTAAGGACTGAATTGAGCAAGACATCAAACTATTGGAGCTGGGGGAGCTACCTCGAATTAAGCCACTGCAGTACTAAAAATTGAACTTAAGAGATGTACATGACCTCAGAAATAAAAATAAACTTTCTACTTTGGCTGGTTTTGCATTAGAAGACTGAAGGATTTTGTTTTTTTTTCCTTCCCCCCTTGGTTGGTTAGGCTGAATTGAAGAAAATTCATGAAGCTGCAGTTCATTAAAGAATGAAAAACAGTAACATGCTGGTTTTTTCCCCCAAAATACATGCACCAACATCAACTGCTACAGTTGTGTTTGCGACCAGTGCAAGGAACTATGGCAATGGAAAGCCTTGGGACTTAAATTCCGTGTCAGTGCCTGGGTAATAACAACCCGAGGAAACATACTCTGTGCTGCAGTGACCCTCAGCATTAGAGTATGCACAGAAGCTTAAAAGGACCCCAAAATCTCAACTCCTGAAGAAGTTGAACTCCTGGAAATTGCTGTTGTGGGTGTCCTTCCACACCACAATTACCCAGTGCTAATGCTTTGTGAGATGCAGAACCTCAGCTTGATTGATGAAGTGGGCAAATCTCCTGACTCCAGCCTGGCCTGAACCTCTTCACAAAGCAAGTGCCAATCCTGTCAGAGTCTCTGTACCCCACTGTCCCAGGGCCCAAGTATTAAAGCTGTCATTTAAGGTGTGCTGTTCTCTAACAAAAGGGGCACAACTGTCACTGTCACATTCAGGTAATTGGTAAACAAGTTGTTTACTGGACAGTCAGGGGTAGGGGTCTTTCCAGTCTCAGCTTCTCCTCCTCCCAAGAATATTTTGGTTTCCAGTGCACAGAACACTGCAGCACACAGTGCCCAGGTTCCTCTGGACACTCCCTCCTTACCTCAGTGACATCTGCTTTAACAGGCTGGTTGGGTATTACATGTACAAGTTGGAAGGGTTTGTAGGAGGGGAACCGCAGATGCCTGACTGGTTTATTTTATTGCTGCCAGCTACACTGGGAGGAGGGAAGAGCAGCTGACTTCCTGTTTGTTTAGAAAGCACTCAGGTGGCTTCAGTGCCTCAATCCTCCATTGCATGGCTGTAAAACCCAAGGTGGAACTCTCAGGAGGGCCAGGCTCAACTCCTCAGCTGGTGCCCAGCTTTGTCCAGTAGCCAGACAGTGGATGGGATGTACAGGACTCCCACAGCTGCAGGTGCACAAACACTGAGGAGCTGAATACTTGAAGCCTCATGTCAGGGCAGTCAGACATCAAACAGAGGTCTATCTTTATCCCTTCCTGTCATGGTTTAACTTGCATCACTTCTGATTAAACTCCATCCAAGCAGAAGTGAAGATTTTCATCTGCTTAAAAAAACCCACAACACCATCCACCAACCCCATCTGTGGACTGTCACTGGCTGTTACAAATACCTGGCAGAGGCTCCATCTTTGTGCAGTAAGACTACACTAAAACAAAAGCTCTCTCCTAATAACCAAAGCAATCTTCAGGTCTCCTGAGGCTGAGGGCCATGTAAGGATCAGCTTGAATCACTTTTGACAGCAGAGATGGATGACCTACCTATTTGCTGGAAATAAGGCTCCCCCTTCTGTAATACATAATAAAAAATAAAAAGCAAACAGGGCACTTGGGAACATTGCTGCATTAACCACTGGGACCTCACTGAAAATTCCTGTTGACACAAGAAAGGAAAGAAAACCCCTGCTCCAGAACAGCTGTAATTCTAGCAGTGCCTCCCGCTGAGCGACTGGGGCGAGGATGGGAGCACAGGCACGGGTGAGTGTACTTTAACTTCCTTGTAGAAGGGTGATCAGCTCACAGACACGCTCACTGTGACAAAGACATCTGTAAGGAGGGAGGAGAGAGCTTTAGTGGCTCAGCCATACGGAGAGCACAGGGCGAGTGCAGGTTCCTGGCCAGGAGGAGGCTGGCTTGCAGGAGGAGATCTTCATGGGGAAGTCAGAGCAGCAGCACAGGATGACAGCCCTCGCTGGAAGTAATCCTCAAGGTCCAAATCCTACCCGTCTGTGCTCTCACTGTCTCAGCTGGCCAGCAACCCCTTCTGGCAGCCGGGGTCTGTGAGGGGATTATCCAGTGGGACAAATACTTATTTCTGTCAAATTGATGGACACCAAGGCAGATCCTGCAGGAGAAGCATCCCAGTTCTCACAAATATACTCATGCCTGGTAGGGGGTGTGAGGTTTCCAGCAATCTCTGTCTAGAAGTTTGTTTGCTTTCTGTGCACATTTATTTAGTTTTCTGTATTTCATACCTATGTAGGAGGGCAATTAAATATTTCTTATCCTCCTGCCTTAGGGTGAGTTCCAATATACAAGAGACTTTCAAAGGTAAAAATTCCAAACTTGAGTGTTCCAAAAACTTTCAAATTGAGAGGTGTAAATACCATAATTAAAATTTGATTACCTTTACAAGGTCCTGAATATGCTCATGTAGCCTGTAAAGGAATGCAGCATTACAGCAGGATCAGGTACTTCTTTTATGATTTCTTTTCCTTCACTTTAAGGCCCTGAATTTTCCTTACAGCATCAAATGAGTTTTCCAGGAAAAGCAGGCTCTCAACACACCAGAATGTAGCTGAATTTAAAGACATTTTTTTTCTTTCTGCTGTCTTTTCCCCCATACAACAAACATGTAACACTAGAAATAAAAACTACAGTGGAAGTAACCTGACTTTTGAAAACAAATCCTATCAAGGCTCAGAGCTTGTTAGGGTTTGTTGACTAGGTCAGCTAGATTCAAGTAAATGATGCAATTTTAAATTTTTTAAACTTTAAAAGTTCTGTAACTCTTACAAAGCAGTAGGAACAGCTATAGCTATGTTGCACTACTGTAACTCGGACAGCATTGCTCCAAATACAAATATTTAAATAATGATTCTTTCAATGTGACACTAACTGTTACGATTTATTACAAAACCAATTACAGCCTTTCTGAAGAGATAGGGATGATTCAAGCTTCTTCAGAGAGAAAATACTGGAAGCAACAAAACTAAGCATTCCAAATCAAAAACGCAAACACCTAGGGACTATCCAGACAAAAAGTACCTGGGTTAAATCTGAGATCTTCCAGAAGTTCCCACCTAGCTAAGAGTTGTACATCCCCCTTTCCCTGCAACTTACATATTTAAGATTTTTTTTTAAATTCTATTAGGTAAATTTGTCTTTGCTATTGAGTGCTTGTCCTTAAATTTTTAAGTGCTTAAAGAGAAAAAAATCAAAGCACAAAAAGCTTCAACAATTTCAAACCCAAAAATGTTTCAAACACTTCCTTCTTCCTTTTGTCTTTAAGTGTTTGCCAGATTCAACTCACATCTGCAAACAGTTTTAGTTGTGCTCTCCTTTCCTCTCCCCCCCACTCTATATATAGGATATAGAAAAAAAATACCTACTTCTGCTCATTTCTCTTTATCCATCCAGGTTTTTACTTCATTCCATCTGTGTCCTGTTTGAGATCTGCATCCCATTTTTTTCCCTGAAATATGCAACTGCAGTTACTAGAGGCTTATGTTCCAAGATACAATAGCACATTTAGGTTAGCATATTTTACATCATCTTTAAAATATTAGGCAATGGTTGATTGCTTCCACTTCCACGTTCCCCCCCCCCTCCCCCCTCAAAAGA
>VXBC01001247.1:76000-140206 GCA_013399945.1 Ploceus nigricollis | reverse complement strand
ACCTCCAAAAACTTGGTTAATTATAAAGGACAACTGTTGGACAATACAGTAAAATGTAGAATATAAGGTCACTTTAACCTTTGATCAACATTAATTATGCAGTTGTTTGGTTTCAGTATTTCTATATTAACTACAGGCATCTTTCTGCAAAGGGCTTCCATTTATGGTGAACTGTTCTTCAGTTTCCTTAAAACAATTGTCTGATATTACAAACAGCTCTTTTGGGCTGAATTCCAGTTCCCAGAGAACCACCATTGCTTTAAATATCTGCACATAGATTTTTAGGGCTCATTCTGTAATAATTTTTTCTATCATTCTTCTTTTCTGAGTGTTCTCAACTTAAAAAGTATCCTCTGGAGCACAATTAACTTGTAACGAACATAAAGAAGGCAGCTTTTGCCAGTCAAGTCTTGATAAAATGTAATATTTGAATTATTTTTTTCCTCTTTTGTATGATTTTTGTACTTCTGCCCAACCCCATAAAAACACAATCACTTACAGATAAAATAGATTATCAATAACAAAATCTCTGTGGACTATGTAAAGGCTGTTCACATTAACAAGAGTGCTTTTCTTAAAGCAGAAATTTTAATTTATTTTGGGAACAACTACCTCCTTAACCTCTCTTATAGAGAGAACACTATGGTTGCCCTAAAATTTGCCAGTAGTTACTACTGGCAAATGCTGATAACCTTACACTGTCATAAGCCACCGAGTTTGTCTGCTAGAACAGGAAGTCCTGTAAAACCGAACACATGGACATGATTAGGGGCTTAACAAAGTATGGATTTTATTCTCCCAGGTTAAACATTTACTGACTTCTACAGATAAAAAGCCTACAAAAATAGTATGATTTAAGTACTTTGAAGTTCTAAGCCAATTCATGTTCTGTTTACTGCTAGGTGTGCTACTAGACTAAATTTCCTTATTTAGTCTAGGACTAAATGTCTGAATGTCCTTTGTTACCATGTTAAGCAAACTCCAGCTATCCTGGGCAAACTCATGAGTTTGAAAGCTAGAAAGCATTGTAATTTGCTTTGTGACTGAGTAAATACACTAATTCAACCTTGAGTTTGATTAACTAATAGTTTTACTTTAAACGTCATTCTGTGCTTGTTAGTTCTCTTCCTTTTTCTGAAAAAAAGTGAAAGAAGGAAAAAGAAGAAGCCCAGCCCTTCAGTCTTCTCCCTTATTTCCAAAGCACTTACTGGCCAAAGAACAGTGGCCAGAACAAAAAAAGCCAGAACAACGACAGCTTCGTAGGGACCACTGGAAGCAACAATCAGAACTGCTGGAGAAGCAGTGCTGTGATTAGTGCTCAGGCATGATTGACTGTACATTCACCATCTCACATTGGGCACATGAATCACAGAATATTTTGAGTTGAAAGAGACCCATTGGGATTATCAAAGCTCAACTAGTGTCTCTGCACAGGATGATCCCAAGAGTCTCACCATGAATGGTCATTGAGCAGCAAAAAAAAAATAAATAACTTTTAAAAATAAAGAGAAAAAAAATCATGAAGTGATAGAAGGACTTCAGTCTGACAAATGGCAGCAAAACCTCTAAGCAATTATCAATATCAAGTTACTGCTTAAAGATTAATGATGTTAAAGAACAGATTTCCCTTTTATCTGAAAAATCTTCAGATAAGAAAGCTAGGAACTGTCACTGAGAATAACTTCTGCTTTTTTATTGTCACTTCAAAACACTTTTTTCATTTAGTTTATATTTAAGTGAGAGTCAGGTTCAGCTACCTTTCCAAGTGCGTGAATTTTTATTTTAGTTTTTATAAGATAATGCTGTATTTAAAAGAACAACAGCCACAAAATCCAGCAGTTGAAATCAGACTGCTGGCAGATTTCTCTGCTAAAGCTGCAGAATATTCCCCTCAGACTTTCTTTTCTTTTGGCACAGTACCTGTGTTCGCAGAAACTGCACCTCTTCTGTAAGCAGGTGCTTCTCTTTGAAGAGCTGATTCTGTTTGTTGAGCAACTCCACTAACTGCTGGGCAGTGGCCTGGCAGTGCTTGTCAAGCTGCTGTAACCTGGAAAAGAAATAGATAAAAGGGTTGCAGAGCATCTGAAGTTGGAGTTCACGGAGGCTTTGATGTTTGCACTGGTGGTGGCAGCGCCCAGAGTTCAGGCTGGTGGTTGGGCTGAGACTAAAGTATCACTCCTAGGATGGGCATGAAATGTATTTTCACACTTTAAATTAGCACTTTTAAGGGTTTGCACTTTTAATTTAGAAGCTTTATGAGGACATGACAGCAAATCTGCTTTGCTGTGACATCAGTAAAGACTGCAGGAGTGCATCCCAACACCTGTAGCTAAGCAAGCTGCACACTCTGTCGCTGCTTCAGTAACTGTCTTCTTGAAACACATGCAGTAGCCCAGATTATAAAACCAAATACCCAAATTCCCTGACAAACTGGACCTGAAGTGACAAAAACTTCTGCTTTCTGTCCAGTGCTCTTTGCAAGCTGGTCAATGTCCAAAACTCATTACAGAACATAGCACTTATTTCAAGTAAGCTTAGTGTTAATTAAGCATGTCAGCATAGATCCTTTAACAGTCTAACAGGGATTCCTGGGGAAAGATGTAAAGAGCCCATCATTCCAAAGGCCCTCCTCATCAGGGGCTGCAAAACAGAGGGAAAAAGCTGGCAGGTATCAGAAGAAACATGCAGAGGCCTTCTGCTTACACTGGAAGAACGAGTGCCTGAATTGGGACAACAGTGCTGTAAGACAGGTCAACCGCATACTTATTTCTTTAATCACAAAAGCAGGTATCTCTTGTTATTTCTCCAGTCACTGTTTATTACTCCTGACATCCAGTCAGAAGTCATTTCCAACTAATGTGAATTTTACATCAGAACAATATTATTTAGTAGATAATCACAGGTAGCCCATGATGAATTCAAAAATATTGCTGGACACAAACCCTAATGTGCTCTATTGTGAAGCTCTATGTCCTTTCAAATAAATTGCTGTAAATGGAAAAGTCATTAATTATGGAAATAATCAATTACACTTTTCTGCTTGTAACTTCACCACCCAGTGTTACATTTAGACTGTCTCCTTGAGCAGAGGGAGAAAGATGACACAGGCACTGAGCTGGGTTTGACCGGCAGGCCACAACTTTACCTTTATCATCTGTATCTCTAGTGCTTGATTACAGGTTTAATAACATACTGATCTACAACTCTGGGCTACAATGGATGAAAAGGGTGCAGTTCTAGTCAGTGCAGATCTGGATCTGTGAATTCCCAAATTCTGTCTGCCAGTCTGCTCTCCCAAAACTGCTGCCAAGCTGGCCCTTGGTCCACACACTGGGACTCCCAGCCTGCTCTGCTGCGTTTAGCTCCTGAGGACAGGCTCTGGGCCCTCTCACAGTATCTGCTATTACGTGTGACATGTGCAGCACAGCCACACATTCCCATATGCATTGTATCTGGCCTGCCTGCTGATCTCGTAAATGATTCAAGATGAGAAATGAACAGCTCCACCCACATTCACTGTACTTCCCATATGTTACAACTGCACATCGATGCCTGCCATCATTTTTACAACTGGGTGACAGAACCTTCTGCACATTTTGCTAATACGAGTGAGGGAGGTTGCACGGTCGCCACGTTCTCTTTGGCAACACCACTTACCAGGCAAATTCACTGTGTCCTGAGCATCTGAGTGACCACTGTGTCCCTCCTGTCTAAATGAGATAATTTTTCCACCAAAGTGGCAAGATCTGTCCAGTTGGTCCCCCTTGGCCTGGCTGTGTTGGAGTACAGGGACTGACTCTATGCTCTGTCACGTTACTTCAAGGTACAAGGTGAAAATGTAGCTCTTGAACCATGTTTGGACTACCCACAGGACAACCTGGCACTAAGGAGAAAGCTCCCAGTCAGTAGTAATAACTATACCCTTCAAAGAATTTCCCATTAATCACTTCCAACCAAAATCCCTATTTCTATATGGACGCAAGAAAGAGACAGTTCCATGAGATGAGTGGTTCCACAGAAAGAGAACACAACCAAGGCATCACAAGCTGCAGTGAAAGCTTCTAGGTAAACGTTTTGCTCTGATTCTCTGTACTTGGAACTCATAGGCAGTTTTATGTCAGAATGGCTCCAACCTACCTTGCTTTTTTGTGCAATTACAACATGCATAAGACTTCACACAGCAGTGAAATTTGGATCTGAGACTAGGCTATACCCCAGGCTGTCCAGAAATGAAGTGAAAAGTGACAGATAGGGTTTTGTTACATTTTCACAGCTATGGCTAGACAATCACTGCAAGACCCTGCAGAAATGAGGTGAAACATCAAACACAAAGCAGAGCTTTGGTACCAAGGTGAATTCCACCTGCAGAATAAACTTCCATTGCATCCAACACCACAAGGCTACACTAGCACCCATCATGTTACACTTCCCCTTATGTGTGGCCTACAGATAAAAACAAAAGCTGCTCTCTTTTCTATAACAGCACATAGCTAAAACAGGGGCACCCACAGGACTCAGGCTGCAAGCTCCCTGCCCTGGGAGACTCAGACCCATTAATCCACAGGCAATCCACAATGAAGGTAAAAGCTGACATAACCTGTCAGCCTTCCTCTGGGTTTTAATGTTGATTTGAAGGAAATTAATATGCAAGGATCTGTGGGCAGTACCCATTCACCCTGCAGTGGGTATCAGTCAGTCCTTGACATAGTAGAGGCATTAAAAGGTTATTTACTCTTTCAGCATAGTCGGGTTACTGATGTAAAACATTTTCACTTTACTCCATGGAGCTGGATTTGCTGAAATGGTGTGATTGGATTGCAGCAACCTGCAGCAGCTAAATCACCAAATCCAATAATCATGCTGCATTTACTGGCACACATCTTAATTAGGTTTTAATACAAGTAATCTGATAACTACTTCTGGCCAGCCGGAGCGGAGCTGTCAGTGCTGAAAGGGCTGTTGTTGAGCAGCTCGGCCAGCACGCTGCCGTGGCTGCCTCCCCGCTGCCCCTGCTGAAGCCCCCCATCTGCCAGTTGCCACGGTAATGCGGCCAGCCCATCACCCCAGCAGTGGGTGCCGCGACCCTCAGGCACCCCATGGCAAGGGCTGGGGCATCAGCCACCCAGGGGGCCAACCAGCCACACAGGGGGGCCACCAGCACCGGGGCCACCAGCACGAGGGCCACCTCTCTGTGGGTGAGGGGGTGCTGGACCTGGCTCCTGCTGCCCCCTAAAGTGACCAAAACCCAGCACAACCAGTATATGTCACTGTGCAGCAAACTGCCTTTAAAATGCATTTGTCCTGTCACGGCAAGAGTGTCAAGCTCTGAGTTTCTAAGATTGCTCCTGCATTGCTCATTTGCCTGATGATCTGGGGTGGTTCCTGGTTCTGAGTGGGAAAACCAACGACCATGTTGGAGACCTCTGCCATGCTGCAGAGATGCACCTGAAGGGCGATCACTGTGGTGATCACACTTAGTTCCTGACACAGATTGATCAGGTACTATCGGAGGTCATCTCCTGCTGAATGCAAGCCAGTGATCAGGCTTGCTTTGCCTATATGATGATCTTGGTGCCAGACTTGCTGCCATCAAAGAGTTAAGGTGTATGGCTGGTGCTCAGGGTGAGCTTGTTTCTGCAGCCACAACTGCCCCAGCTGCAGTCACTCCCCACCCATCTTGTGGGCATGGTAGGACAGGTCTCCTCTGCTTTCTTTCCACCTCAACTCTGCTACGTTTCTGTCTTCCCTTTTCATAGCAGAAGTGATGTTGTTGTTTTCATTAAGGCAGAAAAATTTATGTTCACTACCTCTTTGTATCTTGAATCAGCTCTGTGAACAACTAGGATGTTGAGACCAACAATAAAATTATTACTCATGTGAGAAACTTGCATCTTCACAGTGATTTACAGCACTGATAAATTCACACAGTAAATTTTGAGGTAAAAAAATTAGAGTCTGTGAATTTAGAAAGGCAGACAAATAGTAAATTAAACCCTGATGTTTCACTAGTGTCCTAAATTACTGTTTACTTAAGATCTTGACCCATAGATCAGTGCCTTGAAATAACCTTAAGTGATAAGCATCTCAGAGAAGCCTCCACATGGTCCCAAAATTTAAACAGGAATATCTATACACACAACCTATCCTTTAACTGAACTGCATTCTCCCACCTGGCTTCAAAATCAAAACACTATGATGCACCTTTTTCATGTTAATAAAAAATTTAAAAAAGCATAAAAGGAAAAACACACAGACCAAAAAGCCACCCTGTAACAGTGAGTAGGAACTAAAGGTAGTGAATAAGCCTCCTCCTTTCTGTTACACTGGAAGACCTGACTTTTAACAGGACACAGGGAGACAGTTCAGGGCATATTAAAAAAGTTTCCATAGAATTTCCCACCTTCTGGAACCCCTAGCAGACTTCTGTTGCCACAAAAAGGACAAGACTGTCATTTGCTCAGGCAGAGCACATCTACACCACTTCTAGCTTAGTTAGATAAGCATTTGCCCATGCTACAGGCAGAACAAACTCATCCAACTGATGTTAACAGATGGTAACTAGAAGTTAATATCCCTTGCACAGTTTGGAATTGGACACCTAGGAAGCAAATGTCCACATTTCACCATGAACCCCTTGACCCAGGTGGCTTCGTATCACTCAATCTTATTTTTTTATATCTATTGGGTAACATTTAAATTCCCCTTTACTAAAGACACTCTCAATTTTTCCACATACTTTTAAAGTCTCTATAGTATACAATTTCTAATAAGATAACAATGTTTGCATGCCACAACACCACTTGCAAATAGGGTTTAATTAAAAGTTTACATAGGAGCTTCCCCTTTGTTTCAGATGTCACCACTGACTATTAGAATATGTCCTCACTTCCACAGCTGGCCCACCAGGTTAAACAAATAGATCATGTAGGAAACCTGAGCCTGGACCTATTCCTGGGCTTCTAATAGCTCATGTCTAACATGCTGAAGAGAACATTATCAGCCTGTTCTTCAGTAGGGGGTGTAGCAGCTGGGCTTTGCTGCTGTGATGACCACTTTTGGCCCTACTGGGTTTTGACAGGAAGGAAGCAGTGAAAGAGAATGTACAGCAGGCTGGAAAAGATATGGGTGAAAGCTTCACTAATGTCTATTTGTGTCTGAATCCCCTGGCTTAGAGATGAGTCTTTTCCTCCTTTAAAGGAATACAAAATAAGTAAGACCTTTGATAGGAATATGAACTCTGGATCAGGTTTGCTCTAGAGAAGAAATAGTTCAGGTTACTATTTTATGCTTTTAGTTGACAAGTATGAAGTAAAACCATTCTCTAGATCATCCAGGCTAGTAATTTAGAATGCTGTAAAGTACCATAGGGAAAAAAAAAAAGAGAGAGGCAGGGCTCAAAGCAGACAATATTACAGAAATATATTGAATTGTATAGTCAGACTCTACATTTTTTGTTTTTTTTTAAAGATGTTCACGTCTCTGATTTTGTTATGTCCCAGACAGAACACATTTTGCACAATTTCTCAGTCATAATGGTAGGAGACAGATATCCCACTAAGGTTTCAAAAGTGGTCTCCTCATGTTTATAAGATATGTATTTGTATTACTGAAATAATTTTCCTGTGCTTGTGTCACTAGTTACAACAATTTCTGTGTCTGGTTTACTTTTTATAAACATGTGCTCAATTTCCCCTACTGCTTACTCCAATTCCTCTTATTTTGTTTATTACCAGACAAACCTGAACCTGTACAAACTGCTAGCTGGTGTCCACATAAAGCAATCACTGTATTCAAGCTGGAGACACTGAGAAATTTTAATGCCCAATCTGAACTCTTTCCTTTACAAATACTTTGCCTTTAAAAAGAAATTCCCAGCATGAACCTCATCAGAAGCGACATGTAACAGACAGTACATGTGGTGTCTGGGCAGGCAGCAGAGAATTGAAAAACAAGTCTTCACTTTTTCTATCCCATGGCATGTGCAGAATGTACATGTGGCCCAAGCTGACATCAGGCATTTGAAGCAAAAAACCTGCTAAAAGCATCAGCTTCTGTTAATTCACTTTGTCAGATATTGTCTTAATTAAAAAAAAAAAAAAAACTACTGCTAGAAAGGGCAGTGCAGCTGAGCTACAACTGCTTCAGTTGTTCTGACAGTCGCAATTGCAGGCGAACAGAACAGCTTTGGGTTCGGCCCTGCTGTCCTCACCAAGCCCAGATCCTGGCTGCAACCAGCAAGGGCTGCAGGCACTGAGGTACCGAGCAGAAAGCTTCTGTTTATCTCTCTAGCTATCAGTACCTGTGTTTGAAAGGTAAAATGTTTCTCACTAGTGATCTTGCAGATGAGAGGCCAATAGTGCTGGGTACAGTCCTTCTCATTTGGTTATCTGCAAGAGAGTCTTTCCAAGTTTAAGGATTACATATCACGGTCCTTCAAAACTGTTCTGCAGCACAACCCCAAGGCTGCTATAGTGCATAGTTTGACTAGTATAAAAATAAACTCTAAAAATATCAAAGTGTTAAATATCTATGGAGGTGTCACTTGGTAGTTTTGTTGCTTAATCCCCATTATGCTTATTTTCCATTCTAGAGGTGCCTCTCCTTCCAGTTAATTTCAAATAAATGATTTTGCCTTTAAGCTCTGGCAGGCAACACACATTTGCTTATTTTTCCAGGTTCACAGAGGGTTATTGTGGTTTGCATAAATCACAGTCAAACTAATGATAGTTGTAGGATTTATACAGAGTTTAGTTTTATGCTTGTGATACAGAAAAGGAGGAATATGGCTTATATTGGTGACAGACAATTTTTTCTATGCAGCACTTTCAGATAAATGTCTTATATACAAGGGCTCGTTGCTCTCCATCCACACAGATTGCTTCAATTTGAGAGCTTAGCCCAAGCTTGGCCTACTCCCCTTCTATTACAGCTCTAATTTCCAAACTTACTTTAGCAAACAAAAGGAAAACAGGGGCACATATGGAGTAAGGATCTAAGGAATGGCTGGGAAGGAGGTCAAGGTGGGCAGAGGAGCCTAGGATGTGCGTGAGAGGTAAGAAAGATCTGTGCTCAAGACATGCGTGGATACACCCAAGGGACCTGAGGAGGGTTCAGCCTCTATTTGCACTGGCTGGCCAAGCAAGCATGCTCCCACCTCACAGGGAGCTGCTGCTGGCATGCAACACAGCACTTTGGAGCAGGGCTGTATCACCTGGTGCCAGCCCCAATCTCCCCACATTCCCCAGTACACCTATAAACCAGTTCTGCTAAGACTGAAGGGAGACACAACATCAAAGAAACACCATGGCAGGTATAACGTGGAAGACTAAAGATAGGGAAAATGGTAAGGTAATTTTGCATTGAAAAGGGCTGAGAGGAAAGCAGTTTCATCCTAAGAAACCACAAGTTTTTTTAGAAAAATGAGAAGAGATGGAGAATCTGAGCAGAATTGTCAGCCCACCTTCATGAAGCTCAGCTCTTGTGAACAGAGAGTCCACTTGGTGTTTTGGTTTGGACTATATTTTAAAACTGCATGTGAAGTTAGTGAAACCTGCAATTGCTTAGCAACACTGAAGGGAAGCATTGCACAGAAAATACATCTTAAAAATGCATTAGTACATTATAGACAGTATTACATCTCTGTAAGAGAGTGGCTATTTTGTAATTTATATGTGCATTAGTCCCAACTGTGCTTTAATTTACTGCAAGGTGAACTTATTCATTGCTATGAAATAAGGGCATTTTATTGCTGTTCTAGAGGCAAATATCAGTACAGTTATCTTCAGGAAAATCATTAACCCCTCCACAATAAAGAATATGACTGCAACCAGGCAGTTTGGAGATGAGTATCAACACACCCAGATCACAACCGGTGCAAAGGGTCAATTATGCCTTTCTGGTGAGAGCAGCTTAGCTTGTGGATATAGCAGCTCTAGAGTCCCTGCAATAGCAGCACAGGGCTGACAGCAGCACCTCACAAAATGAGCACAAAGGTGGCTCCAGCCCGGCTCTCCCATGTCACAGTTCAGCACATCAGTCAGTGGTCACTGGACCCTGCACAGACATCCCAGCTTGGTAAGACCACCAGCACCATTCAGGAGAAGGATTCCTCCTGTCCACAACTGTGCAATGTGCACGCACAGACTATTCTGTTGCCACCATATTTTAATTATAGTGAAAAATTCTAGTAAAACTATCAGCTTTTTCTTTGCTACAAGTTGAAATAAACGTTAATAGCTTTCTTGACACACGTTCAATGCAACGATACAAGAAGAATACTTTTCCCCTTACATTACACCAAAAGGTCTTGTTAGGTAAATTATGCTTTTCTCATACTTCTTTCCCATGTTCTCATCTTTCAATGGTAAGCAGTGGTAACTTTTATGAAGCAAACATTTAAACAAGCAAGTTTAGAAGTCTTGATATGCTTTTGGAAACTGAACATTCTCACATAAATGAAAATTAACTGCCTTAAATCACTAGTAGTAAATTAAGAAAACAAAGGTGTAGCTTTTTATTAAAAAATAAACCATGGGATTTGTTCTTTTAAGCAGGAATAGAGAAGACAGACACATGCAATTTGAGAACAAGAGATCCACCTGCTATCAGTCAATTACTGTCTCTGTAGACATGGCAACCTCCGATACTGTTGTTGCAGCACAAACACATCATTACTTAAAATTTCTTATACGGGAAGCCTGGAGAAAATGCACATTTCTATGTTGGTGAACTCACACATGAACATGGGGCAGAATGCAGTTGGGGTTTCTGAAAGGCAGCGAAAGCTCAGCAGGTGTCCCAAGAGAGCCCGAGGTCCCTGCTGGGACTCATTGGTCCAACTCTGCTCCTCCTCAGCAGCCATCGCAAGAGCCTTCCAGGGAGATGCTGGTGGTCTTGGCACCACTCCTGGTGGACAACTGTCCACCTCACACCTGGCTCAGCCTTGGCTGAGGCGAGGTAAAGAACAGGCCGACAAAATGAACCCAAGCATCCCTCCCGAGGGAGACTACTTTTGATCAGTGTTGAGCAACATATGCAGGCTTGAGCAGGGGGGCACACAGGCAGTTCAGGAAAAAGCATGTGCTGCTGTAACTAAACTGCAGATTAAGCTGAGTACTGCTGTTTCCTAAGCTCCAGATAAGGAGCCTTCTGGAGAGTATGAAAAAAATTAAAGTGAAAAAGGAATGGTAATTGTAATTTTACTTTTAAATTATTGTGAATCTAGGCTGCACTAGAGCAGCGTTTGTCCCACTTTAAGACAGTGTACTTTTCAGCAAAGATCCTCATAGGGAAGATGATTCTCTAGTTAATGGTTTGTTTCTAATGTCTCTGAAACCATAACATAACCTGCTCAGCAAGTATTTACCAACAAATGAATGTCTGGGTGTCCCTCATGTTATCTCCTTACATAAAAATCATGATATTGGGATCATAATGTACTTTAAATCTCTTCAAATAAAATAATTCTAATTATTGAACTTCTGCACTGCAGCATCAGGGTTTAATTTCCTTAGTTATCAAGGAGAAAAAACTGCATTTACAGGTCTACTAAGAGGCCTGATTTCATTGAAACATACAGAGGAATTTAGAGTTCTATTCTGTGACAGTAGAGAAATGACTAAAATCTATTTCTGTTACAGATCTGGATACAATAGCTTTCATCCTGATCCAGAATAACTCCTATGAGCTGTAATGTGAACTACACACTCCTGGAAAGCACACAAAACCCCATGAAATGCTCAATCCTGTGTTGCTAAAAACTAAAGGAGTTCTGCCTTTAATAGAAACAGGCCCCTTGTTTGCATAAAGAGTACCTTGTCAAACAGAATACAAATGCCAGGCTGGTACATTATAGCCACAAGCACAATAGCCCCACTCTTTTTAACTAAGCAAATCCTAGAGAGAGCAGTTTTCCCCCAAAATCTTGGCATCAGCGACAAATTCAGTGAACTGATGTCTCAAAGTGTTCACGAAGGACGCGGGAAATTTGCAGAGGGGCACAAGCTTTTCATTTCAAAGAGAAGGGAACTGTATGTTTTCATTATAAAAAATGAGAGTGTAAAAAAATCCTAAGCACACAATAGCTCTCTTTCAAGTATAAAGTTCAGAATTACAACTCCCAAGTTTCCTGTACACTAAAAGAAGAACACATAATAACGATCTAAAAATCCTTCACAAAAAACCAACAAGCAAGGATGAAGCAGTACTCGCCTGGGGGCCAATTGCCTCTCCAGCAGCGGTAAGGCTGTTACTAGGCTTGCAGTACCATTTGTTCCATTACACAATCTCCTGAAGCCTTTTACAGAGAGCTAAAACAACTGCCTGTACCAACACGACACATGGCTTTCCATCCCGACTCTTTGCTAATCCAGACGCTCCAACCATCTTTCTTTAAGATGCCATATGGTTGGCAGAAGCCTGTAGATCTAGCAGCACATCTGCTTGTATGTTACTTCTCCCCTCCAACTCCCCCCTCCACACCACAAAAGAGAGAGCAAATAATTATTTTACATGTAACCAATTAAACTGCATTTAAAGAGGACAGGGATTATTTAGCTCTAGATATTTTAAAAATATAGATTCTCGCAGAAGATCATTTGTCTCTCAGTGATTTGGGAAATACAGTGTCACAAAACAAAGAAATGAAAGGCACATGGGCAAAATGATCCCTGCATTTGAATTATTTAAATGACTGCCATTCAGACCTTATGCCCGAAGATTTATTCCCCACATTAGTGTGCCACTGAAGAACGGATTGAATTTGCTCTCTGCTTTTGTCAGAGGTGAATCCGACAAGCAGACTAGGAAACTATAATACACCAAACCATGCTTTGTTAAGCAAGCAGAGTGAGTCTGTATGCTAATGACTCTGCAGGAATACACTGACACACTGATTTTTTTGGTGTGATGAGCAAAGATTATTCACACCATAAAAATCCCGGTTGCACTGGCATGCAGGCATCCAGGTTATCTCTTCAGAATCCAGACGCCAAGAAAGACAGGCTGCAAAAATAATTTTGTTTGTGATGACTTATCATTTGTCCATTTATGACATAATGGACTATAACAGAAAAGAAAATATACACTTTGGAGACTGGAATTTAAAAAAATTAATTAAAAAAAAATAGAACCTAGAATTTATAAATAAATGTTCCTGTAAAACTCCCACTGATGAATAACCATCTTAGTTAACGAAGGGCAGGCAGAGATAGAAATATTTAAGGACAGACTGCACAATTTTTGCAGTTCTGTCTGCTGACAATTTGCAGCACCTTTTGTTCAGGAACACTATTTCCTCAAACTCTCCTGCATCACTAAAATAAGACATCAAAGAGATAAAAGATAACATTTCTACCTCAAATGCTGCTCACATGTATTGTTCATGCAGTAATCTGTGAAGCACTGCGGAGCATAGGAACATGCAGCACATGTGTCTGTTCTAGCAAGAACATCTTCTTTTCCAGAACAGAAACTAAACATGTATTTGCTCCAAACAGTCTCCCTGCACCAAGTCTCCATTGCAATGTGCACAGAACGTTCCTTTGCCTTCACAAAAACAGTTTTCCCTACAATATGGGATTGCTTGTGTTCAACTACACAGTGAACAAATTGTTTTTCCCCTCAGCTATTTAGGAGTTAGAGTTCCTACACAAATGATGGCATCCTCTCCTCACAGAAAGAGTCAACCAATGTTGAAAGTTTGGTTGAAACCAGCATTTTTGAGGACAATACTAGGTTTCCAAGCTGTTTGTTTAAGGCTAGTGCTTTCCTTTCCCCTAGTACTCTCTGTCTCAAGGCTATTTAAAATTTCATCAACATTGCTTTGAACAGTTTTATACAAAACCAAAATTAAAAAGACACTTTCTCCTCCAATAATTACATTTTTTCTCTCTTTTTCTTAAGAAAAAGATGACAGAAGTTCAAAACACACTTGTATTTCAAAATTTAAAATGTGGCAATGTATTCAATGACGTAGCAATTTAGCTCAGTTTAAATTTGATAGAGCTTGATTTTCCAGTTATAATAAAGAACTATATAAAGGGTCTTTACAGTAACAAGAAATATTTATAACTACAAATTGGGATTTCAGTTAGTTCTATGCGCAATATTCAAAACT
Organism: Ploceus nigricollis; assembly: GCA_013399945.1. NCBI lineage: Eukaryota > Metazoa > Chordata > Aves > Passeriformes > Ploceidae > Ploceus > Ploceus nigricollis. The sequence continues at coordinate 126,090 of VXBC01001247.1, read as the reverse complement.
TACAAACTATGAAATTATGCCAAAATATATATAATAAAATCAACAAAACCCCTCCCCAGCCTCTTGAGTTAATCTCTTCAGACCTTCTATGTTTCACACATATTTCTGATCATTAACCAATTTTCATTTGAGGTATTAATGCCCAGGCTTGGCCCACTTGCCCCAATCCTAGAGGACTGTGGGAGATGAAAGAGAAAATTATTTTCAATTATCTGATTGCACATATTCACTTCCTTTTTTTTCCTAGATGAGGAGTGTCTGTGTGTGTCTTCGCATTTTCCTGGAAGATTCTTAGTAACTCAGTATCACTTAGGGCTGAAAAATGCCTATTTTATCCACTATGTTGCTTTGGATAGCGAAGCAATAATCAACCCAGCAGGATGCCTCCTGAACATATCAGGTCAAAACCAATTGTCACATGGTCAGTGGTCACATACACATCTGGTATGTATGTGCACATCAGCTGTGACTGAAGTTCCAGAGGAAGGTGTGCTTGGAGAGCTGTCTCACAGACTCCCTCGCCCCATCCCAATCCCTCACCAGCAACACCCAGTGCTGCCCTCCTTTCAATAAGAGTCTGTACAAACATCAGAAACAGAATTTCAGAAATAGAAAGCATGGCCAGCAGAAGTCCTTTGCACATGTGAAACATGTATTTGATTAGGCACTTCAAAATTGCAATTTACTTTTTAGGCAAAAAGTATGGTTTTAGATTTAGAGATGAGAGAGAAAATTAACTTTGTATACGTGCTATGACTTCTTGTCCAAGAACAAGTAAATAAAGGAGCCATGAACGAAGTCTTCACCAAGACCTGCTGCAAACCGACTGCTGTAGAAATAATGAAAATGCTGCACACGTTCTTATTGTTTGCACACTAAGAAAAAAAAAGAAATATATAGTTTATTGTCTTGACAAGCAAGGGAAAATTATGAAGGTGCAGTGTATGTCAAAAGTTTCTCCACTGACTGCAGAGTGTAACTGAACTGTTACTTACCCACGGCCACCATTAATGATTTCTAGTAGAAAGTGCCAATAGGCTCACTGGACTGCAGTTTGGAATGCTTAAGAAACAGGCTAGGTCAGAAGAAGACTCTGCTGCCATATCTTATCAGACCTTTTTGGCTTTGTTTAGGAGGGGCTTTTTGGAATGTGGGGTGTAGAGTGAGGTTTTTTAAAGTTTGTAAAGAAGTGACAGTTCTTATTATATGGAATAATAATAATTATAAAAATAGGTTTAAAGCTTCCTGTATTCATGTTCTAGGTATACCTGAAATGTTTGATATAATAATTATAAATAATTCACCCAGTTTTATTGGGCACTTCATTTGTAAGTTGTAGAAGCAACAGAATTTCTACAGTAATTTGTAGAAATGACAGAACTCTTTTCCTCTTTTGAGACAAAGAGAAACAGGGAACTGAATGCAAAAGCGCTTCAAGTTGAAAAGGACTACATGGGAAAGTGAGGATATTAGCAAGGGAATTGATTTCTTCATGAAATAACCACATGAACACCCTTAGACATCAATTATGAAAATAGAAAACACAGAATCAGTACACTGATTACATTACTTCATACTGGCATTTTTAATTTTGTGGCTCCTGTTTTAGTATCATTTCTAGTTCTTGATGGTGACTTAATGAACTTAAAATTAAGAATAAAATAAGAAAATATACCTTAAAGGGAAAATAAGTTATCAATAAGGTGTCTGAAAGACTTCAATTAACATTTTGACAAGCTTCATGGTATGCAAACTACCCTAATGTAATCAGTTTTTATTAATTTAACTCCTTGAATACGAGGAAGCAAATAAATTACAAAAATGTCCAAGATGCTCTGCAGTACTTAAGTTCAAAATTTCTACAAGTGTCAGCTCTGGAACCATTTATTTGGCTGTTAAACTTTGCCTTCCTCACCTGACACACAGAGATCCTGGAAGTATTCAGCCTCCACACTGCAGTTTGTAACACATCAAGTGCACATGAACAATACACACCCTGATGAATTATTTTTTATTCAATAATGACATATATTTTACCATATACAATTATTGTGACCTATTACTGCAAGTTGCACTTGCACTTATTTCTAGAGCTTTGTAGCATTTTGATTTCTGAAATTTTACTTGCTATCTGATGTCTCTGCCACCACAGCATTGTTATAATCAAAATTAATAGGCCAAAACAGTCTTCTAAAATTAAATTCTGGTCTGAAAGGTACATTTGATCATTTGGGGATCTCTCTTCAGATGCTGACAGGGAGACAAGTGAGCGGATGTAGAGAGAATCTGGATATATGGTTCACATATGGGCCTAACAAGAGCAATCTCTTCATATAAAGACACTATTTCTCATGCTAAGTCTACCTTGTTTTCTAATCTCAGCTGAAAGGAATGTTGGAATCTGGGGCAGTTTTCCGCATCAGAGTCTGTTATTTAACTGTCTGATGTCAGAATTATTGTGTTTTCACAGAACCTCTGTAGTTTGGGGTTGTTTTGCTGTATTTTGGGGGGTGGGTTGTTTAAGACTACCAATGCTACACCCTCTTAGGAAATCTTATTCTTCTTGGTTATTTTTCTACCTAAAGCATCCTGAAATTCAGGTACCCCAGCTGATAGAGGATTTTTAATTTTTTGGGGTTTTTCAGTGTTATATTAGAACAATGAGATTACCCCTGATTCAGGACCCCTGGTATTTGGTATTGACAAGCACGGGATGTTTTTAAGCACAAGTCCTTCATCTGAGTCTAGATCCAAAAATACAGGTCCCAAGCACAATGCTACACACTAGTTGACATCTAGGGCTTCCTTTTGTACAGCACAGAATCCAGCATGTTAGCACAAGACAAAAGCACTGAGGAAGAAGAAGAAAACAAATCTTGGTTGCTAAATTAGCCTGTCATGTAGTAAACATTTGTGTGAAGCCACACACCATATGACCCAAAGGCTCAGAAAATTACAGCTAGGTTAAAAAAAAGGAAGAGAACAGTACAAAGGAAATCCAGTTGCAAATATGCAGAAGGTAGGACGTGGACCATCGCTCATTGTGGGGAAATCTTTTACTTTGAACCACATACAGCTGTACCTGAGGTACCTGAGGTACAAAACTGCTCAAACAGGCTTGGAAGAAAAATGCCAACATTCATTGATGCCTATAACTCATAACAAACAATCATTTTACAGCTCTATCTTAGAAGATGTTAGACAAGATTAGTACAGTACTGAATCCACACAGCACACAGATGCCCTGAATCCAGGAATGTCAGGATCTGTAGCACAGCATGGGTAAAATTGAAACACAGTGCTTGGAGGAAAACAGCCATAGTTCCCAACAAAGTGCTGAGAAGTCTCTGTTAGCTGCCACAGCTCAAAGCATTCATAGGATCAGGAGATGACCAGAACTCATATTTAATGGATTTAAATAACTGAGTAAAACCAAACACAGCAGCACCTCCAAGCTGTGCAATCCCAAGCAACAACTTCAAAAAAAAGAGCACTGGAACACAGAATAGAACATGTGAATCTGCGAGGTACTGTCTAAGCTTACCTCAATTTAAGGAAAGTCCTCAGACAAGGAGGTTAAAAGCAGAAGTTGCCTCTTAAGGCTGTGAAATAATTTTCCAGTTAAGTCATTACAGCAACAAAGGGGCTTGAATGTTTGCAGGTACCTGAAAGTCACATGGTTCACAGAACGTTCTTCATTTAGTTCCCCCATGACCAAAAGAAATGAAAAATTCTTTTTTATTCAGGGTCCTAATTAGGATGATAACTGGAAAAAATCCCAAACCATCACACTTGACAATAAGAACCTATGTGTTTACACCCACACTCTTTTGTAGCATATTGTCAGGAGAAAACTAAATAAAGTGAACAAAGTATTCTACCTCACCTAGCTGGGGTCTGAACTTGATTCCAAGTTTTGAAGGAGTCCAAGCCTTTTGAGGGAACTCAGCCAGCAATTCAGGCAAAGATTTCTTCAAAGGAAAAAAGAGGCTTGATTTTTCCCCCTTTTTCTTTGTCCTCCTCTTTTCTTTTTAAGTAAAAGCAACAGCTCTGATTTGTGAGCAGTTTTGAAAGGAAGGGAGAAAACACCATTACAAATAGCAAACAAAGCTTTCAGTTTATGAATCTACTAATTCATCCATGAAATATCCAGGTTGCCTTCATCATCATTTCCAAATCACCATATTATATAAGGTAACAATGGAATACTAGGCTGGTCTGTTTCCCATATTTTTAGTTGGCTCAGCTGGAAAGTGAATACAGGCTATTGCCCCAGGATGAGCGAATAATTTAACTCAAATGCAATTTTGCACAAAATTACTTTCACAACTGGAAAAAAAAAAAAAAAGCACGGCTAGTCAGACTTCTTGTTAAACATAAGAAATTGAGTCTCCCCTTCCCCCCCCTCCCCAGCTAAACTAGTATAATTCACAAAGTTTAGGTTACAGTGTTGCTGTTAAATCAGGGAGGTATAAATCTTGACATCAAAACACCAAGCTTTTCTGTGCTAGAGAGGAAATTGCCCCTACACAAAGTGTCAAGTACAAAACTTAGGCATTGCATCTCAGACAGTTCTGCACTGGCCTGGTTGAAATATCTGCTCAGGAGTAAAATTTATGCTGAAATAGATGCAAGACAAAATCCCCAAATTGTAGGCTGATAATTTAGAAGAGGTCTGTTGCATGTGGAAATGGTTTTGATCTTCAGATCATAAACTCCTGGAGGCACAGATCTTCTTTAATTACATGACTACAAAGCACCATGTGTTTCCATTATGCTATTTAAATAATAGATTTAATTTGAATTTACATTTGTTGATGTAAACATTACTGACTGTAACATTACCCTGCAATCTGATGCAGAAAGTCACTGAAGTATTAGAAAAAAATTCCTTCCCAAAAAGATTACAAAGGAAAGAATCCCCAACTGTGCTATTTAAAAATATGAATAGAAATTAGCTAAATGGAACAGAATAAATTTTAGTGGAACAGAAATTTTAGGATGATAACACAACGCTAACATCTCAAGTAATTCTAATTTTTAATTCTGCTCCACAGTTATCTATTGTGTTTATGGGACCAAATGAATTCAGTTGTTTCCAGCATCCAAAGTTCCACTGATTATTAAGGAAAGAAAGAAGCATGGGAAGGATCACTCATTTATCTTGCAACACTGCTTTAACCAAAGTGCAACTGGGGCACTCTGCTAATGAATTTAACTATCAGGATGCTAATCAGTCAGTTCTGTTTTTTACCAAAATTAATTTTACCTCTGTTTTTGCATAAATAGTCCCTGTTGTTTAAAACTTTGGGGCTGCTTCTGTAAGTCAGGGGGGGCTCAAATGGAACAGGGTGTGCTGGGTCCAGAGACAATTCAGTGAAGAACAGCTCAGAGGGAGAAATTTGAACACAGTAATATAGGGTAAACTTTACCCTTGCACTATTAATAGAAAAAACCCAAAACCAAAACACCCGACCCAAAAATACCAGAGCTCACTATTGCTGTATAAGAAGGATTTTAGTTTTGTATAAATGACCTGCAAGCACTTCTAACAGATGCTATAATTGTCCATTTGAGAGAGCCTAGGCTAAAAGGCGAAAAACATCTACGTACCATAAAGACGGTACTGGTCAGTTTATGTCATGATGCTATTAAAAAATTACTTATGAATTGTTGAACTTGCAGATTATATCTAATCATAATATCAGCATTAATTATAACAACAACTAAGTCTAAAATTTGCCAAAACAGGGGCAGTTGTAAGTGGGAGCAGACAGTAAGATAGAGGAAAAGTATTCTGTAAATATTGTACTGGCTTTCAGTTCTGAACATGTAACTCACAAGAAAACTGAGCAAACAAATAAATTGCATGAAAAATTTTGAACAAGCAGAGGTTTTTGTTCACTGTATACATCCACAATATATATTTTTTCAGAAGATACAGAAATCTTCAGAACTTTTCCAGAAAATATTCTCTCCACATGTACTGTTGGAATACCTAAAATTACATTAAACATAAGAAAAACATAAAATGGTAAAGGGAAAAGAATACAAAACCGTACTGTAAGAATATTTTTCATATTTTGTCTTTGAAGTTTTTATCTTTTTCCATGTTACTTGATGTTTTTTTTGTATGGTAGTATGTGAGCCCTCTAACCCATTCTTTCTTTTCCTTTTGTCCTTACACTAACCTGCAGAAGGAATGAGTGGGAATATAAGACCTTCTGTCTGATCTAAAAACTCAAATAGAAAAAAAAAATCTTGAATGTAAGTAAAAAAATGATGGGCAGACAAAAACCAAATACGTATTTAAGTGCTAGGTTTGAAAAAAGACCCCTTATTAGATCCAGATCACCATAAACAGTCCCAGCAGTGGGGGAACCCTCAACACTGTAGATGAAGGATCAACAGGAATTCACATAATCTTGGGGTTTTGATCACATCTTTAACAAATGCATGTACTTACGGCAAGGTACTCTGGAATGCAAAAATTTAATTTAACAAATATGAGAAAAGCATGACAACTTTCTTAATACTTTGCATATTGCAAAGGCAGTCACTATAACTTGTTTTGCTCTTGATGTTGCTTACTTCTCCACCCCCAAATCTCAGCTGCGCAACAAGAGGGTAAAACTCTTCGTAACAACCTGATTTTCTTCACCTACTTGCAGTTTTGAAATCATGTTCGGAAAAAATGCAGTGGATCTGTCAGAATTATTAGTCGTGAGGGTACAGGCCTCCCACTTCAACTGACAGCAGCTACCTAAATGATTTTAACAGAAACTGACCATTTCCAATATGTAACAGGTAAATCTCTCCATTTGGAGAGCGGGGAAAAAAAAAGCTAAAGTTTCTTGAAAAACTACTTTGGTAAACATACTTGTTCCATCAGATGTATGTTATAAAAACTGGATGACCAAGCCATAGACACTATTTTTAAAATATCAGGTCAGACATTAATAGGACTTTAAGGAATTACCACAATATATTTACCATAAAAGCAATTGCTCTAAGACCTAGTAGCTGTAGGTTTACTGCAATACTTAGGTGACCTCAGAGAAGTCAGTACAACTACTTTTTCAGTCAGAGCGTGAGGGGCCTTTACATTTGATGGAGTCCTTGAAGAACTGGGCTTCCATTAAAAAACAATGGAGCCCTTCTTCATTTAAACCGATACATGAAGGTACCAGTTCTGGTGCAGTAGGTGTGTTATCAGCTCCTGGATCTGTTACAGGAGTAACTATCAACATTCAGTCTCACAGATTATAACATCATTATTTATGTTCATGTTATAGAACAAAACCAAAAATAGTATTTTGAAATCTTTGAATATTTCAATTTAGTGTCTGTAGAAAAATTCTTACATTTCCATTAATATGGAGGAGTAATGCTGTTTTGATCCTTGCCACAGACTATTGATTTTACACATATTTACATGAAAACTACTGTGTGAGCTTTTTGTGTGGCAGTACCTTTCTTAGTAACAATAAAAACCACTTTGCTTCTTTTGATACAGTTTAAAAACAGTTCTGTAAATACAGAAGCGGTTAGTGACTTAACATCCTTTTTTCCCCTTTCTCTACCTCGGTACAGAACACAGTATTTCAGTAGCAGTGAATTCCAAAAAGCACTTTTCCTCAAAGGAACTTTATGCTCATAACATTTAGATCAATATTGAGATAATATTTAGATAATTTCATTGTCCACTACCATTAAGTTCATAATTTGCTTCTTTCTTTGTCAACAAGAGCATCTTCTAGGTCAGGACAAACATGGCTTTGTTCACCTTTGCCTAAGGCAATATAGATTTGGAAGCACAAGTCTTCAAGAACTAACTTCCACAGAACACGTAACTACCCCAAATACACGCCAGGGCTAACCTAGAAATTGTTTCCAAAATTCTCCTACAACAGACAAGCATTTACCAGTCATAATCTTCCCCTGAGATTGACCACACAGAACACACTAACACAGAAAGGAAAATATGTCCAAGAAGTAGTGGTCAAAGCCCTCCTCGTACTAGAGGTGCCATAGGACTTCTAACACTTCAGTAGAATACAGGACTTTTTTCAAAAGGGTTTTGCCTGAAGGAGTCTCAAATATTGTAGGTTGCACTGTACTCATTTTATCTGAGTCAAGCAGACCTTTCTGTCACTTGGATCTTCTCTTCTAGGAAACCTGGAATTTCAAACACAATCGTTGGATAACTGACCATCAATCCATTTTAGAACAACAAACTTAATGAAGTACTCAGCTTTAATATATTTTTTCCATGTCAATCACAACTGCAAAGAGTAAGAGGTGTAATGACTGTTGCCTCATTGTGATTGTTATGGTGTCCTTTTATGTTCAGAGACAGTGCCACATATAGAAATGATGGATTTAATTTCCAAGTTGTATTATAATTATCTACTCCTTACAAAATGAGCAAAGAACTATGCCTTGGTCAGAGAGTTCAACAAGGCGCTATCACAAATAATTGCCTGCTACGATTACCCTTTCTGACATGAAGCTTGGACTTCCAAGTCCTGTTCTAATTCAGTGGCTTCTACTTTTGTTATTCATTACCAATTCCTCTGCACCCAGCAATGTCAAGAGGTCAACAATTAAATTAATTCAGAATAGACCACGAACGTAAGAGTGACCCTATATTATATCTTCACTTTTTCCCTTTGATCATCCCTTTATTTGACTGCATTTCAGTAAATTATCCATGTAGTTTTTATTTTGACAGCTCTCTTTACAGCAGTAAAACAAAATGTGTGCATTGCAAATGGCAAAGATTCAAATTTCAGCTATGTTTATCCAAAATAGCACTGAACTGCTTCTGTACTTATGCTATACTGCCTACAGCCTTACGGAAGGGGAGACAGATGGGATGAATTTAGCAGGGAAACAGCTGTGGCTTGAAGAAGAGACAAGCAAAAGTTTTGCTATCAGGCTTCATTATGTATCAAGGTACCAGTAAAATGTGTATCCGTAAGGCAGCCAAAAAAGTGTTTTTCATTTGACTAGTGATAATTACCTTTTCTCAACAGCTGACAATGTTCTAAGCACCATTAAATAGGTATAATAATTAAGCAATAAGATAAGACAGGCAGTGCCTTGCTGGGGATTATTGCTCGCCTCGGGTGTGTTGTGAGGCACAAGGCTGAAGGGTGAGTGACTTCAGCCACCCGAGAAATGTAATAATCCCTCAGAAATGCACTGCCTGGAGTGTCTTCTTGCTATTAAAAATGGAAATTTAAAAAGGACAAAATGCTAGACACATTTCCTGTGGATTATATTGACATGGGTTAACATTACAGGAAGTCAACGCAGAAACTCCATTTCTGCCCAGCCTATGAAAGTCCTTTCCCAAGGACACATATGTCTCTGCTCAGCTTGTTTGTGCATTTTATTCATAAAACCTATTGAGAAGCACAAGTATTTGCATCATCTAACACATGCGTGACAAGGCACAAAAGATTGTAACAGCCTTCACAATGGTAAAAGTTAAAGTGTTCTTAAGTCATGCGTTCCCAAAGATTTATTCTGTGCAATTGTCTATGTTTGGTATTAATTTACAGACAATTTTCTTTTGGTTCTGATATTGTGTGTATCTATATATACACATATGTATTTTTTAACATATATATATATAAAAGGTCAGCCACTCAAATGATCAAAGCATTAGGGAAAAAAGCAAAACAAAACAACCCAAAAATCCCCAAAACCCTTTTCTGACTACATGCAAGTCACATAGCTAAAACTAAGGCTATATCTCTGATAGTGTGGGAAGTGCTACTGCAGCACTCAAAAAAATTACACCGCTTTACATAAGCCGACAAAGTTTACTGTCATTTCAGCCATGCCACTGAGACAACATTTTGAAACTGGAGACCTGAAACTATTTAGCAACCTTGACTCGAATCAAATCAAAATTCTAAAGACCATTCAGGATCAGGCCCCAGGTAATGAGATATGTTTGGGACAAGGATCCACTTCCATCTGTACAACTGAAGGTGGAATCTGGGTCTCTGAGGTTAAAAAGAGCATCAAAAATGTTAAAAACGTCCTTTCCCCTTTCTTCCCCTCCATACATGACTTTAGAGTTCACAAAGAACAAGTTAAATAAATACAGAATAATCTTATTATCATTTTCCACTTCTTTCATATTTTCCATCATCACTACTTTATTCCAGAACCAACCTGAGAAGCCCTGCTGAGAAGCACACACAACACCGTCTGGAGTATCCTAGAAATACAGATGCCAAGTAGGTCTGATCATACTGTCCTTCATTTTAGACACCTCTATAATCTCTATTTCAGTAAAACTTTTTCTATTAGCAGTTGAGGGATAACACATTTGAGACCACATTTCTAGAAACTAGCCCAGTGCCTGTTACTATTTGACTACTACCAATTAGCACTCTCACAAGGCTTAATAAACACAGTTATTTTTTAGCATTTAATTTCTTGTAGGATGGCAATTTTTTTAGAGAGCACTCAGAAACTGATAATGAATATGACTAGAGCTCTGGAAGTTTAAGTCAGAAAAGAAATAGGCAAAATAAAGTTCTGTCTATGTTTCATCTGACAAAAACACTGGAAAAAATTGGTCCCATGTCTCATAATGCATAAACTAAGTACTTAGTGAAAGATGGAAACAAACAGCAGGATAAGAAAATATCCCACCTTCAAGTGCAACATTGGCATGGAACTAGTGGCACAAGACACATCAAGGCTAAACAGATTTAAGAACTAAAGGCTAAAGAGATTTAAGAACAGGTTATTTATATATGGAAAATGAGAGTATCCACAGCTAGATCAACTTCTAGAGGAACAGTATTGGATCCTGCAGAAGCAATCAAAACACTGAAGTTATTGGGAAAAAGCAGTCTTCCAACAACCTTGCAAAACTCTATCACTTATGATATTAAAACATAAATTATCATTAGTTTGTGTCTCCTTCTCTTACAATAACCTTGAAAGGAGGCAGGTGAATAGATTTTGTTACAAAGCTGGTAAATTTTCATGACACACTTGCAAAGCTCTTTAAATGTCACTCATCTGTCTTCATTTTCAGTTCTTCACTATATGGGAACGGAGGGTTTTAAATAGCCTTTGTCTGAAAATCTCAGAATCATACAGAGTGATCAAAACTAGAAAGAAATCTACTACCGCTTAAAGTAATTTGCCACATGGGTTAATAATTAAATTTTACTGTAATTGTGAGTTCACTGAAGGCTTAATAGGAAAATACCTAATTACAGTCAAATATCCCAGCTAGGTATTTGCTGCTGAACTACTGCATAGTGGTAGTCTCACAGTGGCTATTTGAAAAGGGTTTGGGTGGGTTGTTTTGTTTGGTTGCTTTTTTTATAATTTTTCTGACACATCACAAGGATATCACAAAAATACAGAAAATGAACTTTAAAAATGCAGATGGAAAACAATATGGAAGAAAGAAAAGAAGGTGAGTACAACGGTCAGGGACTTCAACAATTTAATTTTTTAGAGGGTCAAAAAAAATCAAAACTTATTGAAGATTGTTACATATTTTAGGAGGAACATGGATTGTTAGGGCTGTCCTCCAGAGTTTATACTACTTTGGAAAGGCTATTACCCTTTTTGAAAGGTAGAAACCTTTATTTTGTAATTTTGGGTACATTTGAGCAGGTAACTTAAAAAATATACTCAAGTTAACTTGAATGAACAAGACAGATATGCTTTTTGGTGCTTTCTCTTGCCATTAAACAGCTATGTTTCTATGCTCAAGACAGCAAAGGAGCACATTGACCCAGGTTGCTCACTTCTTATTTCACATCTCTGGGGAAAGTGGTGAGGAAGACTGGTCCATAACTACCACCTTGGACCAGAGGTGTTAGTACCAGACAGTGAAGGCAAAGTGTTTCAAAGAAGATGTGCTGGTGGTGAAGGGATAAATTGGTGGAGTAACACAATCATGTATCACCACCAGAAGCAACCTCTATCCAAAATTAAAACTCTTGCAGGTATGTAGCAAATGTAGGAGAATAAAATGGGGTTCCCCTGGAAAACAATGGGTGCATTTCTGTCCAGTTATGCACATCTTTTTCAGTGTCAGTTATGATCTGCATAGTGACAAGAATTTCTAGATCTTGCCGAATCAAGGAGAGTCTGGGCTGAACTGTCAAAGACATCACCTTTATCCACCTCCATTTTAGAGGAATCAAGAATGCTTCGTTAATGCTAAATTAACATTTAAATTTGAAAACCAACAACTGTGCTGACAACAGAAAGTAACAAGAACAGCCTGGAACCTTATGTTGTGCTGTTTTATATCACACATATTTCAGGGCTTTTTACATTCCTAGTAGACAAGAACACAAGCTTACTATTAGTGAGCTGTAGGCTTTGACTCAGTTCATGATGGCATGAATATGAACTATCCCTCTTTCTGTTTTGGAGAAGGCAGAATACATTAAAGTGGTAGGGTAGAAGATACTCTCAGAAGTGGACAATTACCAGACTCTTGCAGAGGCGGTGTAAGTCAGAGAGCTGGTAGCTGTTGAGCACAGGAACAAGCAAAGCTGGCTATCTTCCCACCTAGCTTTTCTTTGAGACATGGACCAATGCAAGTTTCCCAGATATCATCTTCCAGTTCCTCAAACATTAAAACTGTGGTGGCCATCAGTCTTGATGTGCAAAGTGAACACAGACACTGTGACTTCCCCTCTACACCTTCTTCCTCATATTGACTGTATTGTTATGCAATTAAATCAAGTGCAGCATTAACTAATCCTTAAAGAAGGTAATTCAGATAATTATCAGCCCATTAACATGACCTCAAATGCAAAAAAAGTCTGCAACAAATTCAGACACAAAAGTAATACATAAGGACATGGAGAGGTAATTGGAACATGAGAAACTGAACCGTAAGCTAGATGAAGCAGTTTTGGTCACATGAACCCTAAACTCTTTGACAGTTCATTTTTTGATAAAGGAAATGCAATAAATCTTACCAACATTAACTTTAGCAAAACATTAAATATCACGCCCATCAGGAATTGTTAACTATGTTGTTGACAAGTAACTGACTGAAACAAAGAGCACAGCCAACAGGAACAATTGAAAGGGAAGAAGCATTCTCAAGATAATTTCTTCACATTTAAACAGATTTTTGAATATTTTGAATTATGACTCAGCACAAAAAAAGGAGGAGTGGGCTGATAGATTTAAGAGATGTTATCAGCTTTGAGAAAGTCTGGGATACTGCACAGAAAGAAATAGATGACTCAGAAGATTGAAACAGCAGACACAGGATGAAAGTCTTATACTATATACTCAATGCTTTCTCAGTTCATAGTAAAAGTAAGTTTCTGCTGAAAACTTGAATTTACTTGGGAGAAAGAGGTCCTGGATGTGCTTCTTAGTGCAGCTGTCAAAAAGGCAAATGTAACCGTAGGATTCACTAGTCAAGGAATTTCTAGTAAATATATCAATTTTATATATACAAATATATTTAAATGCCCCCATCCAAGACCCAAGACAGTTTTGACTGCCTATATTTCAAAGAGGTCAACAATCAGAACACCAAAGTGATGAAGAGCTTATTGCAAAAAGAAGAATAAGGAGGAAGGCTTTACTTACAAGCAGAGGTAGGACTGAATAGACACATCTGTTGTCTACAATTATTTGCATTACCAGTGCAGATTCTTTCGAAGAACTGCTTGTCCCAATTTTGGCTCAAAGACAAGTAGGTACAAATGAGACAGAGATTAATTCAGATCAAAAATAAGAAGGATCCCAATGAAAAGATCAGTGGAATAAGTTGTCCAAATTGGAATGGTGAGGCCTACAGAGGAGCTCAATACATTCTCGAAGAAATACATGTGTGTATAAACTATATATATAGATACATATATTTTAGATACACACACTTGGAAACAGATGAACACAGTACTCTGTGACCTAGAATACATCTTACAGAACATTATTAAGTTCCCTAAATATCTCTCTGGAAATTGGGTAGGATATTCCCCTCTGCTTCTTATTTGCTTCTTAAAGCTGAGAACTTACTTGCACACAATTTTGCAGCATTTAATGAAAATCTTGTATTTCACTCTTTGTATACTTCTTCAATTTTTCTAACAACTAAGAAAATTTTTGCTTTGTATGTCTACTGTTTAGGTAGTTGGGGAATAAATCTTTAAAAACAGTGTTTGGGGTCTTATAAACTTACATAATTTATTAACTATTTTGAATGGGAATATTATACATATAAAAGCATAAATAATAGATGTATTTATAGCACACTATATATAGACACCTATTTAAACTGGGAAAGGGAAAAAATAGTTAAAAAGATATATAGTAAATAGACAAATGGTGAACAACAGAGGAATAGGGAGGGAGAGATTCTGATCATTCGATTTCTATTCCAGAGAACTTGAACTGTGAGAAAACACCCCAGTATTAAACAAAAGCCAAATACACATTCAGACTCTGGTAGGATTTGCAACTTATATATGTGTGTAAGTGTATACACAGTAGCCATTAATTATTCCCTAATAGCACGTCTCTGGAGTATACTTTTCTCAATCTAAAATATGAGTCTATTAAATAGTCAGAAAATAATTAAGTAATAGTGACAACCCCAAGGTCTGGACAGAGCTGAGAGTTTTATCTGTCTGCACTGCAGTGCTGACACATGGTGACCACAAAGCTTTTTACAAACTCCTTCCATGAAGGAATGCACACACAATTATGTATCTCCAATTGCTACAGCCATCGTTACAGCAAAACCACCCCAGAGACATGGGCGTGAGTAATGATGCTCAGGAAAAAGTGCAGCACACTGCTCTTTAGACATTAAGACAATGTGAGTATCTCTGTATCTTTAATATCAAAGGTTCTATGGACACTACCTATGTTAGTCTCTATTTTAAATTTTAAAATTTATGCACTTTAAGCTAAAAAGCCACAATTTAGTGCATTTTTAATCTATGATTGCATTGCTAAACAGATGATTGGTCTAATAAAATATAGGAACAATTACCTCACTGTCACTTAAAAAATATACTAATCTATCAGTAGAATAAGGAAGATAATGTATTTAAATGAGAATGAACTGGACTGGAAGAAAACAAAGGACTTTCAGGTAATGACATAACCTAAATTCATCCATCCGTCATTGTTTCTTGCAAACACACATATACACAAAAAAGTAATTCAGTTTTGAGGAGAAAATGTAAAATTTCAAATGCAACTTGACTGCTCCAGTTATCAAGAAATAATTTTAATTAGTAGTTCTACTGAAGATTTGCCAAGAAATCCAAAATTTCTATTCAGCAGTGTAATAGTGATAGCAAACTAGCTATTGTGATTTTACATAGCAGGTATTTGAAATGCTGGTGTATTCTCTCTAGATATGTCTCAATTCCCATAGATATGTGCTCCCTAAAGTATACATGATCTTGCATACACTACCACTTAGTAACAAAACAAAAAAAAAAAAATTTAATGGTGGAAAATAGCCTTTAAAATCTTTGTCAAACTGAGTATCACGTTTTCACTTGAGTGGTCTGTTTAAAGATCCATTTTAGCTATTCTTCCAGATAAGCTTATCCATAAGAATCATACATTTGCCATAGGTAGAAAACAAATATAATTTGTCACATGTTGTGCTATACAGACATTTCTGCACAGTTGCTGCACCACCCTAGAATGTCTGAAGGGGAAGACACCCCAGGTAGTTGGCTGCAGACACATCTCAGCAACATGGCACGTAGTTCCAATTTGACACATAGAGTCTTTATAAATCCAATGTCTATGAAGTCAAACAAATCTCCTTCTTATTTATAGTAACAGGCGAGAGCAGATCTCTGCCGTCTTGTTACACAGATGGTTGTAACATTTTTATAGTTAACTTACAACCACTGATGCCTAAGGAATAGACACACATCTGCCCCAAACTGCCAGTCCTGTAGGCTCTTCTTTTTAACTTTAGCTAGCAAAAATACAGTCAAAATACGTCTAACAGTGTCACCTCCAAAAAGCTACCATAACAAAAAGCCCCACACAGATTTGCATTAAATGTATTATTACTGTTAATGTTATACAGATTGGACATTGATCACATACATTACAGCAAAAATTAAAATTAGTAATATGAACCGTGACCACAAGATCTGAGAGAAAATTCATAGTCCCAAATTCCATATGCTGAACTTTAGAAAAACGTTTGGAAAGAAACTCATTAGAAGCTTCTAAATTTATGTTTTATTAAAAAGATTTTAAAAGAGCCTTATATTTCATATAAACTACAGTCCAAATGCTTTTTTTTTCTTTAACTGCTTGAAAAAAAGTAAAGGCATGTCTGGCTTATCTTGAAATGAAGGAAAGAAATTGCCTAGGATTTTCTTCTCCTGCTTGAAGGTCTTCAACAGGAAACATACAAGGAAAAGAGCTAAGCTATATTTCATTAAATGCCTCCCATTTTAGACACTGGCTGTCCACAGAAGCAATCCTCTAAATAGCTGAGTTACAATCAAATGCTTGTTTTATGAGAAGAAGAGATGCAGAAAAGTAAAGCCATAATTGAACCTTGTAACTATAAGAGTTATCAATTAAGTTCAGTGAAAGCTTAAACAGTCTAATGAAATCCTGACCCATGGCAGCTTGGGCAAATAATACTTATCCATATATATGTTCAAACAATAATAGATCTAGGCAGGTTCTTGTCTTTTTCTTCTTGCTCTTCAGATTGGAAGAGAAAAGAGCTTGTGAGAAAGTGGATCTGCATTTACATAACTGGTATAACTACGGAGGTGAAAATGCACACCGGGGAATTCAGTTTGAAAACAGATTAAGGAAAGAATGAACCAACTTTATACATACAGTTACCCAATTCATTTGGCTTTGAATTTTCCTTCATCTGGAATCTCTTCAAATTATGTAGAGTGGAGCACCAGAAAACCCCCCCAAAAGACAGAAACCTTTTAGTTTTGCTTCATATTCTTTTTATTCTTGGCTAGCTTCTACCTTTACAGCTGCCTTATAAGAAATTCTGTACTTTGTGCTACCTGCTAATTTCTACTATGAACACAGATCTACAGAATTTGAGGAATTTAATAAGACAGTTTGCTTTGAGGTTGAAAATTTATAAAAACGGACTCTGCTACATAACAGACAAGAACTTCTGCAAGATTCATATCCGTATCACATGATGACCAACTCCACTTGGACTCTTAACATGTCACCTTAGTCCTGCAAACTGTATATCTTTCAATTCAAGTTTGCCTCACTAGCATGAGACAACTGTATCATTTAGGATGGACATCTACTTCTTTTAATGCCATATTTCACTGAGTAAAAACACACTGAAAGGGCTGGATATTTCCATTACACTGAAAAGGCTGATTCCATACCCTGTCTAATGACTGGAACTTAAAGTAATCTCTTTCTTAGAAATTTGCTTTTTTAATTTTGGACTATATTCATTTGCAGCACAAATTCACACAGAAGTAGGAATGGCACTAAAACACTTTTCTTGTTCACTTTCAGGAGTGCAACTATTATGATTGCCGAAACATTTTTGCTCCAAAAGAAATTCTGACTGATCATTTATGTATTGTTTCTTCCACAAAACAGTTATATCAGGGCCTGTCATGCTGTCCCTGGATAAAACAAGTATGGACAGTGATATCTTCTCAAACAAGTATCACAATACCTCATTTTTAAAATGCAAATGTTAGGTTCCAAGTTTAGCCAAAATCATTTTAATACAAGAAATTTTATGAAGATCCAGAATAACAGCAGCTAGAAAATTAGGTCAGAATGCACTTTGTGGGACTGTGCTGCAAAACAACCACTGCTATTTGTAGCTGCATAGAGAGGAGAAAGAAATGTGTTAAGAAGTAACCATCATCAACAGTATTTTGCTGAGATTATTAGTATCTAAGTGATGGATGAAAATCTGAGGCAAAATACATTATTACTATTTGTTGTTCTGCTTTTACTAAATAGTATAGTCAGATCTCTATTTTCAAAATCAAAAGAGAAAAATTACTATTTTTATTAAATAGTAATAATTTTACTATAATTAAAAATTACTATTTTATTAGTGGAAATCCTTCAACATAAATATATCGAACTGGGAGATTTATTGGTTGGAGTAGTTATTCCTTCTGCTTTTATTCACCTAGATTTGTAAACTTCATTACCAATTTACAGCATTTGGGAATTAATCCTGAATATCTACTACAGTTTTCACATGGAAATTAAAATTAGATTAAACTGATTTTTTAAAGCAGTTTAGAGTATCAGTCTTGTCACTTATTAGCTGGATTTTAAATTACTAGAGTGCGAGATGACAATTAAAAATATGTTAAAAGAGCCATCTCTTAAAATGCTGGTAAAGTATATTGTTCATATTTAGAACACCTGATAATTTCTGCCATATTTACATATTCTAAAATATTAAATAAGACAAATGCTATTACTGCCCTGTTTTCTCTGTTGTCTGCAAAACAGCAGCAGAAGGTAAGGCATTGCCTGCAGCATGACCACTCTGCTTTCAAACCACTTTTGTGTTCTGGATTAATGCTTTCAGTCTTTTCTAGTGTATAATCATTGCTGCTGCAGCAGAGAATGAGCAACACTTTCCAATAGATCTATCTTATTTATAAAAATAGATAGAGGAAAGGTTACCCTAAAAACTTGCAAAGCACTTTTAAATTCTACTAGATACTCATAATTCTACAGAAGAACAGCTAGAAGAAAAAAGAGGGGGAAAAATTTTTTCTCCTGAAAGTAACCTCAAATCCTCAGTCCTGCATATGATAAGAATCCACTACAACTAAAGAAATCAAAAGGGAGGTGAGATAAACAGAAAGATTGTGTGGTTACACAGATTAGAGATGCAGTTGCAGCGTTTTGAATTTCTTTGTTCACTGAGCTATAAATGATGATGACAATCCAAGGTTACAGAAGAACAGGATGAGGTACAGACAGAAATCTGAAAGGGAGGAGGAAAGAAGTGGTTCAGGATGACTGAAATCAACACATGAAGTGCTTGCAAGAAAGAAGATTATGGAGAGAAAATAAAGAGATGGCAGTAAAAAAATATTTAAAAATCAATACTTTAAAGAAATGAGCATACAGGACTGGCTGCTTTAATACTTGCAAGCTCTGCTCCTCTCAGGTGGTCAATGACAAAAAAAAGCAAAAAGAATTTTTCCCCAGTAAGGGCTGTCTAGTCCAAATAAAGTTAAACTGCATTTTGCCTTTGACTACTGACAAGAGGTAGCTTGGATGACTGGATTTGCAGAGTTGCCTCTCAGTCTCCTCTTTACTTCATCCTCTACCTGCACAAACATATCAAAACTCCCTCCAGTGCCTGTTACACTTAATGTGGAGTGGAAAACAGAAGAAGAAAGCATAGATGAACTCTCTGGAACAAAAAGGAAAAAGACTCCACAGTGATCTTTGAGGAAGTCTAATCCATATCACAGCACAAGCCATTATCAGTCTGGATACTCTGGCCAGAACAGTCAATTGATATTGGTGAAAATATTTCACACTAGTCTTGCTGCAGCTGCTCCCAGCGCATCCTGAGGAAGTCACTGCTTCTCTGCAAGGCTAGTGGTGCCTAGAAATGGTCAGTATTTCTCTGGTACTATGGTTTTCAGTAAGATTTGTCTGTTTATACAAGGTAAATGATGGTAAACCCCAAAAATACAACTATTACGTGGCATAATGGAGCACACATCTGTACTCTACATTCACATCACTGAATAACCTCCTTCCTCCTTCCCCTCATAGCTCCCCCCCCGACCCTTTTTTCTTTTAAATTGTAAGACTATTCATACAAGTTAGAGCAGAGAACAGCCGAAGCAGCCCACACACATACGTACTAGGTTTAAATTCTTTGGAAGACTATGTTGTTCAAGCTTTCCTTTTATTTATCCAAAATGGCACAAGCAAAAGATGCTAAAAAAACCAACTTGACAGAATGGTTGAGGAGGGGGAAGGAGTGGTCATTTCACGAGGAAAAAATTATTACTTTCACATAACCTTGTGTCATTTTTATGTTTACACAACATGACTGGTACAGTTGAGCATATCACATACTGACAGATCAACAGGACCTCCTACCTTGACTTCATTCTCTCATGCATTCTCCCATGCTGGATACATTGTTGGTCCAATTCATCATTCCGTTTCTGCATCTTCTCCAATCTGCCATGAAGATACTCTTTTTCCTGACTAAGCTGGTTGACTTCAGACCTACAGAAGTAAAACAAAGTGATGATGGATGTTGTCAGATTTCATCCTGCAGCGTGCCATCAATATGTGGCTTCAGCATTTATAAAATTTCATACATTTATATGTAATGCATAAACAAGCTATTACTAGAACTCAGAGAAACAAAATGCTGCTTCAGATAATCTTAAAACAAAGGAATATGATACTGGTGGGTATCTTCTAAATATGCCACTGGCAATCACTCAATTATAGGTTGGCTATGCTAATTTCAGCCTAATTTAAACAGGCATGCCATTTGGCATTATGCATCCATGTTAAATAAGATCAATAAATGTAAATTCGTACTTGTTAAGCAAGAATTTGGCTAACGTTTTGAAAATACATTTCAACTTCTTTATTAGCAAAAGTTAACATTTAGTTTAAAAAAACAGCTACTTAAACCTTGTTCAACCTTTACTCTGCTTTATAGGTTGAACTCTCAACAGTTCACAGGTTGAACTCTCAATAGTGGTACTGTTATAGAAACTTTAATAACCTGCTATGTCTAAAATAACATTGCACAGATTAAAAAAAAATTAACAACAAAACCCTCATAAACCCCTCCCCCACAAGAAATACTCACACCCAACCAAAAATCGAAAGTCTCACTAAGAGGAAAATTAACTAAACTTTCAGAAACAAGGGACAAATCATACAGGCACACACTAATCTACATAAAATTCAGCACAGCCTTTAAGAATATTAGTCACTTCTAAGCAATTCTTATTCTTCACGGGTGAGGAGAGACACCAGATCCATGAATGACCTGGGACTGCTACTTGCTACATCTCTAACCATCAGCCCATGGAGAAACAGGCATGAGCTGTTTCTTAATATCAGGAAAAGACCTCAGATTAAATAGTGATAAAATATACATTATGCACTTGTACAATTTTAACTCTTTGGAAAAGGTTAATGAGAACATGTCAGAATCTGCTATACCATCAGAAAGTACGAATCAAAAGTAAGTAAATTTGATTTATGGCATCTGCCACTCCATATCTCAAGGTTAAAAAGCTTCAGATATATCTTTAAATCATGAACTTAAATATGCTGCAATTACAGCAGAAAGATACTTTACCTTCCTGGCTGTTACAGAATGCAACAACAACTGACATTCTGAAAAATACAACAAAATGCAGGGAGGAAGGAATACTCCTCCTTCAAAAACATGTTGTTACATTGACAAGTCAAATCTAGAAATGACAACATGATCTTTTCATGTTTAAATAGAGAACAATGCATGGTATCATCTGTGAATCTAAAAGAACTTAGCAAAGGAAACTTTGGACCGAGACTGTATGTAATTGAATTTCGATTGAGAGTTACAGCTCTATTAAGGAAGATCACACACAAATACACCAGAATTGTGCTGATAGATTTGTACATCAAACTTCAGTGCACAGGAGTTTCCTGGATGGGTACATAACAGTGGAAAGAATGTTATAGGAAGGTAGCAGAAACTGAATTTTTCCATCGACCATTTTACAGAAATACTAGTAACTTAAATGTCAGCATTAACAAAGTGATGCCAGCTGGACCAACTGTTATCACACAATGTGAAGGCAGTCTGTACTTGATACTGATACTGTAAGACAGACAACCAGTGGATAAAAGCAAAGTTGCACTGCAGAGCAGCTCAAAGAGACCTGACACAGGCCTAAATTCAATTCTGCATTCCTTTCTTGCCAGCAAAATTCAGCAACAGCATTTGCCATGTAGGAATACTGTAAATTATCACATTTGTTGGGTTTCCCAACTGGGAGATCCTGCTTCTTTTTCTGTATTTATATGTGACTGTCTCATTCATGGAAACAGCAGAAACAACTTTCAAGGTGATAAAATTCTCCAAGTTTTATAAGGATTTATTCATCTCCATTACACTTGTAGGTGCCCAAAGTCTTTCTGGAAAGATCAAGTAATTCAAATCAATCAAAACCAAAACACTACTGAAAATCACAATTAATGAAACAAAAGTAATTAATTAATTAAATGAATTAATTAAATTAATTAAAACCACGAGTATCATAATCTCCAGTCTCTAAAATAGAGCTCTAAATGCCTGATGCTTTGAAGCATGTTATGAGTGTTGTCTTCTCCTAAAACATCTTTTGTAATTACAGTTAAACACAGAAAAAAATTTCTAATTATGACATGATTTACACAATATCCTTTCCATGTAACTAAGAATCTGACCACCAAGACTCAAGTATTTAATGACACTGAAGGACAGCACATATGAAGGACAGAATGGTTAGGCCTGTGTTAAAAGGTTCATGAGTGTTGGCATTAAAGAGAGAACACCAGTCCAATACAATACTGCAAACAAAGACTCTTCCATTGTCACTTGTCAATGCATCTTTAAACACACCTTTCATCCACCTCAGTTTCCAAAGATTAAGATAAGACAGCTAATTCTATGTGATACTTAAGTAACTTCATACATTCTTGGGTTAAAAAAAAAAAACCAAAACAAACCCACCATAATTGTACTAAGCCTAATAACTGTACTGAATGCTATAGCACATTTATAGAGGAGTAAGAATTCCACTCAGCCAGAGGCAGGACCAGTCCTGTGTAAATGCTTCTGAACAACTCTGCTCCCAAGGTATCACAGCAGGAAAAGAGAGGGGGGTAAGTGTCAACGCACACAGTGCCAAACTTCTGAGATAGTTCACTCACAATGCCGGGGACAGAGGCAAATTAGAGAAATCTGTGCACTTATCACTGTGTCTGATGGATCCTGCACAACTAAAGGACACAGCACGGATGTGCTGATGTTGTTCCACCAGAGCTACTCTGGGTCCAACAGCCTGAGCAATAAGATGTGGTGGACTCAGTAGAAACTGAAGCATGCAGGCATTTGGAGTGCTGCCACTGGAGCTGAACTCAGCAGGAAGGGGCACTTCTGCAGACTCAGGCTGGCCCCACAAGTCAGGCAGTCACGGATCTGTGTGTGCTTCTGAGATCTGATACACTCAAATGACCTGTATGAAATGACTGTTATTTTGAAACTGCACAGAGCAAAGCTACAACATCACATGAAAATGTAAAATGCGTGCTTGTAATTGGATGCATAATAGATTTTGCCAAATCTCATTCACTTGTCACTATATCAAAAATAATTGATGGGGGCAGAAGCAACAACAGAAACAAAAACCCCTCTATACTTCTGGATCCATTTAACTACCTCAACTTCTATTTAAAAACCATTTTAAGGTTTTATCTACCATCTTTGCTGGAAGAGTCTTGGAAAAAACCCCAAACAGGTTAGCCTCCAAAACACTTAAATACTAAAGGAAAAAAAAAGAAGAAATGTTAAACAGTCACAATTCAAAGTCCATCTTAGGATATCTTTAGGATGAGCTGATTTTTGAACACTGAGGTGGCAATGCTGCCTTTACTCCTCTGAACTAGCTTTTGCATTTCAGTGCTTTTTAAACACTGCCTTTTCCTGCTCTTAAAATCAATTGTTTACATGCACAGAAATTAAATACATGCTCTAAAATATTTTCTGCTGATGCAGTATTGTTGCATCGAATTTTAATGACTGAACCTTCAGACAGACTGTTCCCCATCTTCATACAGCTACCTTTAACAAACATTTCACTCCTGGTATTGAGTGCAATGACTGCAGTCAACCAAACATGCAGAAAAATAGTTCAGCTGGGTATGTGTTCTTTACTTCAATTAAACTCACACAGTTGGATGCCTACTGTTGCCAAACCAGTAATATAATTTATACATTATAGTCCAAACAGTAAAACTACACTAAAAGTCATTTAACAATATTTATAACACCATAAAATACAGTGTTAAAATATATGAACTGCAATATGTACCAAAATTATAAAATTTGTTTCTCATCATCAGTGATTAAAACCAGGATCATTGCTCTAGCTTCAATACTCACAACCCTGGTGACAGATTAGAATTCAAATCTTAATGATCAATTTACAATTAACAAGATAGAAGTGAAACAAATTAAACCAACCATTATATATAACGAGACCCAATGGACTCCCATTGTTCCCCTTAATTACAAAACGCAAATCACAAATACACAGTGGGTAGTGTTAAGCATTAATCTACAACCTAGAAACTCAGACAGTGACAATCAGAGGAAAAAAAAGAACAAAACAAGAGAGAAACAGAGAAGAAATCAACAAAGGACTATATTTTTAAACATGCCTATGCATACAAAAACCTTCACAGACACTATCTTCTTTCTGCACAGCTTGAGGGGTTTATAATTCGTCTGACATTGTCTTTCTGATGCCTCTCTGTGTAGGGACTAGCTCAAAAAATGGTTCCAGCTTACATATAAACACAAAAACTTCAGTTTAGATTTCTCAGAAAACCTGCATTAAATATAAAAATATATGTGCCATTCAGATGCATTCCACTGAAATTGTAGAAATATGTACTTGTCACAGACAAATTTGAAACATCTCTTATTACAAATGGGTACTTCCTATTAAACAAAATAAAATTCAAATAAACTTACTATTGCATCTGTTATTAAAAGAGCTTGAGTGTTCCACCAATTAAATAATGGTATTGGTAGCACACAGTTATTTCTTAAACCCATGGAAATTAAGGCACAAAGATTCTAGAGGTACAGCAAGAAAATACATATCCAGGTCCAAAATTCAGTTCATGCTAAGGTCAAAAATACAGAAAAAAAAAAGGAAAAATATTTTCTGTGAAAATAGAGCAAACTGCTGCTTTGAGATCTGCTTTTATTAATGTACATAAGAACTAAGTTATAAAATCTTCCCTAAATTACTGCTTTTTTCCAGAAGACAAAACTACAGTATTCTGTCCCAGAACGTGCTTTTACACTACATTCAGTGACAATGAGCTGAAGATTGCCATTCGGAGAGGTGCTACTGAGGGATACCTGCCGATCGTGCATTTAGAACTTGGCTAAAATAATTTTCTGCATCTGATCTCCTGATCACATCACTTTGTGAAGCCATCTATATTAGTCTGTCATTTTCCACTACTCCAGTTCCACCTTGCTGTTCTCATTTTTACCTTCTTTTTTTTTTTTGTCTCTACCTATTTCTCTATCCCTGTAACTGATTCCAGCAGCTCCCACTCCACAATGAAGACAAGCTCAACCTATTTTAGGACCACTTCTCAGAACCACTTGCATGCATTCTTCCTGACAGTTTCTTATGTAAAAAATACCACTTCTTGGAGATGTAAGAGGGCTTCTTTTCCCATTTTCAGGTCCTTGACATAGTCAGCTAATGCTGCTAGGTGGAGAAACACTTGGCAATCTCTAGTATTTATTTTCAGAGAATAATGTGTTTTCACAGTATGTTTTCTGTCTTTCCTTCATCCTTTACAGTTACTAGTCTGTGACTGTGAGCTCTAGCAACAAAGTCTGTGTGCTTTTTTATTGCTAGAATAATAATATGATTTGAATCCATTTAGATTTTGCATTACTTTAGCAGAAGAGCTCTGCTTTTTCAGAGCAAAAATTCTCTTTGCTTCTCTCTCAAGTACCCCTTACAACACTTGCATGGGAATATTGCTTACAGTCCCTCAAGTTTCTCATTTCTTCCCCAAACACTCTGGATGGGATTCATCTCCCAACTTCAGCCACTTAACAGCTAGTCAACACTTTATATTCAGTGGGAAGAAGGATGGGCAGTGAAGGCAGTACCCGTGGGAAACATCATAAATTTTATTTATTACAGACATATATACGTGTGTGTGTGTGTCTGTGTGCGCGTCTGTCATCTACTTAAATCATTCCCCTTTGACCATGCCTGGGAAGAGGGTACTGGGGTAAATGAGCTCTGTCCCTGAGTGAGTGTTGTCTCTTCTACATTACATCAAGAGGATGATTAAATCCACCCAGCAGAAGAATCCTGTCTTGAAAACCAATTTTATCTTTGCTGAGTGTTTTCCTTACTTCCCATCAGCCATCAGATGAATACTAGCCTTAACTACCAAATTCACTTTGCATGTAATTTACAGAAGCTACAGAATGTCAACTCTCCACTGAAGTCCAGTTTACCACTCTAAATATGAACCCCAAAAAAAGTTACAACAGATACTATTTTCACACTTGAAAATGTAAAATCAAATTATTTGCTGCTAAAGAACTACAAAATTCATGTTTTCTTTAGAAGATAGTTCTGTCTTACAGAACTTTTGAATAGATATCTCCACAGCTTTGTATTTCTTTAAATTATTATTACTTCCAGGAGCTGCTCTCTTATTCAGTTTTTAATGGCTTTGAACTTAGATCTGCTATTGATTGATAAAAAGCAGCAACAGAATCAGAGTGTCAATGACAAGCAATTTTGATGACAATTATTTTATAGACAATATCCAGTGTGTAGTGTAGTACTGTGAAAAGAGTACTAGAGTAAATAAATAAAATTACAACAGTTTTGACATCATTGACTCTTTAGCATTTTTCATATAAATTCAGATAAACTTGAACTGTAGCTTTTTAAATAATTTTTCTACCCTTCATATTAAAAATATGAACACAAGGAAGAAAATACTACACAATTTTTACATTGGAATTTTCCAAGAAATTTGAATTAATTGTCAGAAACATAATCTTAAGGGGTATATATTATACTGAATTTTTAAGGGGCATGTATTACATTGATATGATATGTAATACCTGGGACAAAATGAAAAATAATAAATATTAAAATACAAATAAAAAGATAAAGAAGCATGTCCTAGTAATATAAGGGTCAGGTTAACAAAAATATACTAACCTGTGTTTTTCTGACATTTGTTCCAACTTTCTTGCCAACACAAAACATTCTTCCTTTAATTTTGCTATGAATGTGTTCTGGGAGGTCAGCAATGAATCCAGTTCTTCTACTAGAAACCATAAAATTATGATACTTAAAATGACAATTATATAAATTTATAGATAACATAGAAACAATTTTATATATTCTTAATTTCTTTCTTCTAGTTTATTCGAGTTTTGAAATGTTTTTTAAACTTCAGCTACTTGGACATCATCACTTACCAAATTAAGGCTCTATGTCAGAATTAGCTGAAGTGTTAAAGCAATGTTGCCACCGAATCTGGTCTTGCAAGAGAAGAATCACTGTGAAGACTAGATATCTAATCTGGTGGGCTTGCTTTTTAGCTAGAAGTTCACTGACATTTCTAGGAGGAATAAAATTGGCAAGCCATGCTTTAGCAGACTTTTGCTTGCTCAACTGGTGCAGAGGATACACTAGCTACACTAGCAACCCAAATGCTCACACTGTAAACTCATTTCAGTGTCTCCTTAAAACAGCAGTTCTTTTATTTATTGTGTTCTGAGCTTACCATGAATAATGTAATTTTTTTATTCTTAAATGATACAATTTAGACTTACTGCCCAGTGACAGTTGAAATGAAACCATTTTATAAAGACATTTTCAGATACTATCAGTTTGGACTGCACCGAAACTCATGACCTAGAATCCAGGTATCTTTATTCTTTCAAAAGGAAGATACTGCAAAATGATCTTTCTTGATTTCTGCTTTTAAAATCAGTGAAAGCATAACCACTCTTGCCCAAATTCCTTGTATGTGTGTAGGGTGGTAATAAACAAGGTTTTCTTTATATACATCATAAATGACTATAATTTTAAACTCCCTCTAATTCTACTAGAGATATATAAAAAGAGACCCAGATATAATATTGTTTCATTTTTTTATAATGGGACAATTTATGCATCAGGAAGGTAAATTACATTTCTCTTGTGCAGAATTACAGATGGTCATATGCAGATGTGCTGGCTAAAGAAGGAAAAATGATTCTGAGTGCTTCTTTTCTTCTCCTACAGTGTAGGCAGCAGCCATAATGTAGCTGTTTGCATTCCCTGAACACATGGAAAGGAGGTCCTCTAGTACTGTGATAATACTAAAAAAAGGCAGAAAATTGAATAGCATGCCTGCTACCTTACATATTATCCAACACCCCTTATAATTAATATATGTTGTATAGTATTGCATGACTGGTGGGTAAATATGGTATTTTGTTAAACACATAAATATATCATGTTCTATAACAGCAGAAACTCCTCCTCCTTTCCACCTTTCCATGCTCATGGGTTGCAGATTTCATCTGTTAAAAATTCCTTTTTTTTTTTTTTTTTTTTTTTTTTTTTTTTTTTTTTTGTAATATGCACTTCTATTACTGTTGTTGGCATAGTACTTCATAATACAAAATCTCTTTTTTGTTTGTTTGGAAAGCCCATTTTACTTCCAGATTAAAGATAGATGTTATTGATGGGCTAAGTCAATGCAATGAAGTCTCCTATTATGAGAACCTGAAGTATGCAAGGGATTAAACATCTTTCTTCTAGATTGAGGATGTGGGGGAGGCACATGGTAATGCTAAAAATGTTTGAGGCTGCAAAGATTAAATAAAGGAACATATCAATTTGGAGCCAGTGAATTACATCCAGCTGCGACAGTGAATTAAGAACCGATTAATGGCTAAAGCTTTTCTCCAGTTTGGATGCCGAAGCAAACTCATTAAGCTTTTAGAGTAGCTATAATGTGTGTACTGTGGGAACTGTTCAATGCTATTCAGGAGACTTTAACTGTAAGCTCAGAGCATTTCCCGCAGAGCTTCTGATGCTATTTTCTTTATATAACATGTGTGCCTGAAAATCCAGCCAAAAACAAGCCCTTTGTTTTTCTACTTTGTTGTGGTCTCTCTCAGCTTTACGTTTCTTGAACACAGGTAAATAAACTCATAATCCAGATGGTGCAGCAGATGTGAGAGCAGCACTCTGAAATCAACAGACAGTGGGCAATACTTTCCATTTTCTCTTTTAAACGCTAACTAATATGTAATTCGGAATCTCCGGTGTAGTTAGCATCTGCTCCCTTCGGCCAGCCAAAGGTTACAGGTGTTCCTGATGTCATTTCACAGTAAGGCGTGGGCCTGGCTTGTGAGTGAGTGCCCAGGCTCTAATCTTTCCCTACCACCTACCAGTTTTCTCATGCTGGGCCTCCATTTGCTGCATCTTCTGTGTCAGCTCCTGCTCTCTTTGCTGGGCCTGAAGGGCTCGGGCCTTTGCTTCATTGCTAATGCTGTGCTGAATGTTCTCTTTCTCCAATCTATAAAAAAACCAAATAGGAAATAAAGAAAAATAAAAATCATATAGTGAAGAGGATAAATTAAAAGGGTAAAGCAGAACATTCAAATAATAATAATAAAAATCTGGTCAAGCTTTTCACATTAAACATTCTCCTCCCACTTCAGGTTATACAAACTGACCTTTCTCTTACAATGTCAAACATTCTCCAGTGACTAGCAGAAAATGGATAAAAAATATGATCTATTTCCTGAGAGAAAACTGGCCCCGCAGACAAAAATAGGATTTTATTTTTAAAAATTTTAATCACGACCTCTTTTTTATGAGGAAGCTTACCAACATTCACTCTGCACTGCACATATTATTTGCATTTTCTTTTAAATGCTATTTGTTTAATTCTGCAATGAAGCTTAGGGACCTGACCCCGAGATGGACTGCTTCCCAGTGAATCAGCAGGAGATAAGTCAATGGGAGCGATTGCCACAGTGCTCGTGATACAGCTACTCTGAAAGCTTAATGAGTTTTCTTGAGCAACCAAACAAGTTTTAACTATTAATTTATGTAAATAGGAGATGAATGCATCCATGACAATAGAGTAGACTGCTAACATCACACAGGCCCAGCCCCTTGTGGTTCTGCTCACTGGGGGGTCATACAGGAAGGTCTAAAGCCCAGTACTATTATTGAAGTATGCAGGCAAGAGAGCAATTTACTTGACCAGATATGCAAGATGGGGCAATCCACTCCTGAGGCAAAACAAATGCTAGACTACCACACTCCATTGAAGCATTTTATTTAATGCAAGCCAAGCAAAAAGAGCATGGAAAATAAAACCCCAAAAAGATATATGCATGTAAATTAGAAAAGATCCTGAACTGCAAATTCAGATCTAAACTTTCCCAAAGGTCGTGAATATTTATCTGGTGCACATTGGGATCCACATTTAAAACGTCAGTGAGTTCACACATACAAGGATTTATTTCTAGATTTCAAATGACATGAGCAAATGCCTTTCTACTGAAATGGCATTTAATAGCTTGGGATAGGCTTCAAAAAAGCCTTATAAACATGTTTTATTCTAGGGATATTACCTGTTTCAGAGGACTACAAAACAGAACACGGGCACAGATCATGTAAGGATAAAGCCACATCTCATGTGGTTGCTGCACTTAACCTTTGGATTGGTGCCTAATAACCCATCCGAGATATTGCAATATCTCAGCATGACACACACAATGTTAAATCTTCTCTCTCAAATTTACCCCAAAGCAATACAAATGGTGGGTCACATTACACTAATTCCTGGTCCTGATGTTTCAAGCCCTACCTTAGGCAAAACTCCCTTGGAAATCACAGGCAGTTTCTTCTGAAGTAAGACAGCAAATACGTTTAGATAGCAAAAATATTAGAGCGTTAAGGAAACAAAGCACATTTTTAAAGTAAATTTCATATACTGAATAGCACTTTATCACATCACTCTCAGAACTGCTTTGTAATCATATTGGGGCTATCATAAGGAGTGATGCTCCCATCATTTTTTCAGTGTAAGCTCCAAATATGGAAAGTATTACTAAAAATATTTTCCCATATTTGCTGGAAACCAGTGTGTGCAAATCCCTTTATTTTACAAATGTTTTTTATTTTCAGAAAGTTGTTATAAGCATCGGATTGCTCAAAAAACTAAAGGAAAAACAAGCCACCAGCACCTCTCACATTCCTCTGACACTTTCAGCTGAAGAAAGTGTCAGTAGCACAGTATTTTATTTAATAGTTCTCATGTGAGATGGCTGTGTACAGTTGGGTGCTGTGCAGTCATCTGGCACACAGCTGGCTGGCTGGCCTTCTGCTGGGGGTAACCTTCAGCATGCAGCAAGCTGCACAGCTCAAGCTACCAAGGCAAACCTGTGAGGGTCCATTCCTCATTGCTAGGGCCCCTCCTGATGAACTCATGCTAACCAGCAAGTTCAAAATAAATGGAGAATCTACTGCCCTGAAACACTCTCCTGCGTAGGGGACCCATCCAAAAGAGCCACACACCTGTGACATTTACTGCATAGAGAAGCTAGCAGAAGCTCAGAAACCATGGATGTATGGTGAGTGCCCTGCGGCAGAAGTGTGTATGGGGTGGTTGAAGATGAATTTATACAGCAGATAAAAGCTCAGTTGTAAAACTAGGAAAACAGGTAATTCTTACACAGAAGAGCAGCTTCTTAGGACTTAAAAGGTTTTGGAATTAAAACACATCCAATGCCAACCACAGCAATATCTGAGGTGCTTAGAATGGCTCAGGAGCGAAAACATATCCTGGAGCCAAATCTGTCTGAATGGAGTGGCATGTCCTTTATCTACACCTTGAGTTGAACCTGCTCTCTAAGTTCAATCTTTCTGCCCTCTAACTGAAAATTTCTCCAACACATATATGGAGAAAAACAAGTATAAAACATGCAGAAGGCAGTCCAAGAGATTTTAGGATCTATTGGTAACAACAAACAAATACTGGAGGAGTTCTAGAAGCTTTGACACTGTCTGTCCAATTGCAATTTCTTAAACCAATTATTTCACAATTCAGAGTAATAGAAAATCTATAGCCTGTATACAGAAGGAGACAGTCCTTAGTCCCTCCAGCATTAGTGCGAAGACATCAGAGGTCTCCTCCTACAAAAACTTCAGAATTTCTTATATTCACTAATGGAAAGCACAGAGGCAATGAAAAGCAAAGCTACAACTGACTAATTTTGATGACACAGGTAATATCTGAATCAGAAATGACAGCTAAAGATTAATTGGTTCAGAACTTTTAAAAACTTCATCTATAGAGTTCAAATATAGGAGACGAGTGGTTAAAGTGCACCAGCCTGTTCTCTATGCGAATTCAAGCACTAGTGCTACTGAGTGCAAAACACTAAACACACTAAAATGCACATCTGGATGGTCACAACACTGATCAGTTTTACCAAAGCAGACACGTTGAACTCATGGAAACTTTCACTTCTGTGTAACAAAGTCAGAAGCAACGAAAGACTCAATCGTGGAGAAAGCTCAAGCTCTTCTTGAGCCCTGTTCTGAAGCACAGGTTTTCCACTGTGATTTTAGTCCTAAACACCTGTTTTAAGCCTGCATTGTGGCTATCAATAGTCATGGTTAACTCAATTAACTGGCTTGCATGTCTCAATGAACTCAATACTGGTTTGCAGTGCATGAAAGTTATGCTTTTCAAATGTTCTTGACAAAACAAAAGGCGCTGTGAACTGTAGCTTATAGCACAGGAAGAAGAAAATTGCCATCTCTGGCAAACTTTTAAAAAATCCTTGCTGCAACTGGAAGTGAAAAATTCAAAGTGAAAATTCACTTTGATCTCAAAGCTAACATGAAGGTATGCTGACTGAATTTGAGCCATCAAATTTAATTAAAAAAAAACAAATAAAACCCCAAACCAAAATAACCCGCAAATCAAAACACCTTTCTCACCACTAACAAACAAAAATTGGATCACAGATCCATTTACAAGAGAAGTCCACTCTCTGCCAAAGGGTTTTGCAGTAAAGAAAATGGAAATATGTAAAGACTAGTGACATAAAAGTCATATTTGACATAACTAAAAGCTCATCTATTTTTGACTAGAATAAAACAACTTAGATTGATAAAAGCTTGAATTTCAATACAGTAAAATAGTATGTGTTTCACTACAGTTCAATAGTAGGTATTTCTGAAGGAGTCTTTTCAGTTTGGTAACAGTAAAAATACAGAAATAAAAAAAGTAGGATGGTTCTTAATGTAGAATTAGGCCTCTGACTGGAGGTTGCCAGTATTTCTTCTGGCAAAGCAACCACAATTTGAAGCAACCATGCTTCCTATATTGACTATTTGATTTTTCCATGAGATCAACATGTGGCATTTTTAAAAAAGCTAATGGATCCATTAGTAAGGACTATGAAATTAATTGGACAAATTAAAACACTCTAGCAATTATCTCAGTTCAGTGATACACAAGAGGTTATCCTAGCATTATTTTTGACATCTTCATTTCATATTAATTACAGTTCAAAATATAACTATAAAG
This sequence comes from Ploceus nigricollis, assembly GCA_013399945.1. Taxonomy (NCBI): domain Eukaryota; kingdom Metazoa; phylum Chordata; class Aves; order Passeriformes; family Ploceidae; genus Ploceus; species Ploceus nigricollis. The sequence continues at coordinate 92,667 of VXBC01001247.1, read as the reverse complement.
CATTTTAGCTTTCATATATACTTCTTTTACCTGAACTTCATAAATCATTAAGGACTAGCCAGCATTTAGTGTTCCAAATGCTTGAGCTATCCGAACTAACAAGACTTGTCTAAATGATGACCAGTCCTGGAACTCTGCACCCACACTCAGACTTGGGCAGCAGGAGGACCAGTCAAACCTAACATTGATGCTTTTACCACATGCCTCAGTGGTCAAGAACAGACCTCCTTCCTAAGTAACATGTAGCCAAGTGGGCCAGCACTGTGAGCCACTGCACAACAAATTACCTCAGAAGAGAGAAAGGACTTAGCTGAAGGCTCCCTTAGCTCTTTCAGAGGAAATGAGCTTTCTCTCATAGTATTTTTGAAAATAAATGTATAGCAGAAGATTCCCTACCAAACTTGAAAAGTTTCGAGGAGTTACCCAAGCATTTTATTCCCAGTATCTTTAGTAAAATCTGGCATGAAGTCACTCAAATCAATTAAAACTCTTGAAAGTAGGACTTGAAAGACTACATGCATTAGAAGCTCTAAAGACCAAATAACTTTGGGTACAAAGGCTCAGCAATGTTTTATGCAGTCTGCCTTGCAAACTTTCTACAATACAGGTCTAGTGGACTGTCCATTACAAGCAGCTTTCTGAATCACCTTCTCATAGGCTATTTTATCTTATTGTCTTATTATTTCAGCTGCAAGTGTCAAAGGAAGAATGGAAAATTAGAGCATATCCTTGCTCTTCTCTCAGGCTATAGGAGGAGAAAAACCCAACCAAACAAACCACACATTCATGATAAAAAGGAAAAAAAAGTATAAAAGCTGAAACAAGATGTCACAATACCTTACTCTCTAAGGGGACACATGAGAAAATTTTTTGCTATCTCTAACTTTACTACCAGACACTATTCAAAACTCACAATGATAAAGGTCATAAGAGAAGGTATATAGAATAAGATCACACTTCACAAACTTCTTTCCCCTGTATTTTTTATGTATCTTTGTATGTATGTCATACATAGAAGAATAAGGGCTCATTTTTTATTTTTTCAGGTTAGCAGACAAGTCTAAAGGTTGGGCTACAAACATGGAAAAAAAAACCAATTTACCAAGAAGTCATTCTCCCCAGGAATAGTATTAAATAATTCTCTCTATTAATGTAAAACTTCTATAACTCCTTTGAAACCAGCCTTTCAATTTAACAGCACTGCAGTACCCCATTCAGCTATTTACAAAAGAGAATCTGTTTACTGAGTTTTATCATATGCTATCCAATCTTAGTATTTTCAAACATTTAAGTAAGAAAATGCAACACAGTAAGACCTGCAATTCTGCAGGTAAATGGGTACATGCTGGTTTTAAATGTAGCCATGATTCAAAATTATTGCTTTCCACACCTTCGAAATTAACAGAGCTCTAGAGCGTGCACCTTGCTCATATGTTTGGATCAACTCAGTAAGAAGGCTCAGGGTCACAAGATTTCTCCCTTTCCTTTAAATCAGGCTTCTAGCAACCTTTGTTAGCACTGACTGTTTTGGTTATCTTCTTTGGTAAGGCCTATGAATTTTCATCTAATAGGACCTTGTTAATAGCTATGGTTGCTCTAAATGAAGACTTAGATGGACACTGTTTAGTGGTTTCCACTTTAATTAAACACTAGATTTTTATGCCATCTGAATTTTTGTAATAAAGGTTTTCATTTTTTCAGTGCTTTGTGATTTTGTGTAAATCCACACAGGATTGGATTTTATGGCTCTTGGTGCTTTTACAAGGCAAAAGAAAGGCATGAAATGAATGTTCTTACAGCAAAAAATAATTTAAAAAAAGACGTATGAGTGCATGCTTCCTCAAGAACTATGTAGAAATATCTTTTAAAAGCATCATGATCAGGTCATTTCTTTAAACCTTTCCAAGGAGCTGAAAAATTGCCCTTCCTGTATCCCATTGAGGGAATTACCCACTGAGTTGCTCTTTTTTTGTCAGTTTCTGGGAGCTGACTGGATGCTGATTCTAGAGTTAGCTGCCAGGTCTTCTCAGCAGAAAGCTCAAGTTTCTGGAAACTGCCCCAGCCAGCACACTGTGTTTGGTGAGCTTCAGTAAAATCTGTATTTGCATGGTCAAATTTTGAAGAAACCCAACTATTAAATTAATTGGTGGATTTGAAGGACTGCATAATTTCTCAGGATACATGTGGGCCTATTCAAGAGAACTGAGACTCAAAAAAACCCAGCCAAACAAACAAAACTTAAATCTTGTTTCTTGTATTAGTTGAGAAATACAGAGTTTCCTAAAATAATGAAATGTCAGAACTTTCTTCTCATAACCACAAGAAGCAATGAGAACCATGAGAAGCATTAAAAGCAATTAGAAAAGTTATGTAAAGGTCAAAGGGTGAAAAATTCAGCATTCAAATTGATCCAGCTCTTTAAATATAGATCTAGGAAGTTCGAAAGTGCTACAGAAATAACTTGAAAGTAGAAATACATTTAAAGTATGTTAATGAAACTAAATGAAATTTCACTACCCTACTTGAGATGAAAGGCTGGAAAAAACAACTCTTCCAGGCTGCTACTACTATTTCATAAAAACACTTCAAATAATAAGAAATACTTTTGGGGGGCAAAAAAAGAAAAGATTAAGCTCTATAGAGATTTCCAACCTCATCAAGAGATGAACTACAATTAGTTGACAAATTAGCTTGAAACAATTTTCCCCAAAATGCAGGTAACTTGTCACCTGTATCCCCATTCCTAGAATTCAAGTAATATCAACTTGTTATACTATTTTCTATTTTTAATACGAATTTAAATTTTGCTGAAACAGAAGTCAGTGTATATAACTTTCTTGTACCCAGTAATTTTTTTTTCCATACCTCTCTATTTAGGATGCAGCCACATCACTGGAACTGCTTTATAACTTCTATATGTATTTCCACTCTATATAATTACAAGAAGTCTACAGAAACAACGAAACATTTCAGTCCAAAATTTCCACTTTTCCCTTTAAGCCCTACTGAGGCATCAGGAGAAACTACACATTAATGGCTGCATGTGAAAAAAATTCCTGCTCCTGCTTGCCATACTTGAAATCTACTTAGAAGTTATTTCAACTAACTGGAGATATTAGTGGGCATGAGACAGATGAAAATCTGTAGGACCATAGGAACAGACATACAGTAACAGAGTGTTACTCCTGTGGAAGTTTCTATGAATTAAAGGACCTTGAACACAGTTAACTTCTACATCTCTACTTCTATCTGTGAGGTCAGTTAACAAAACGAAAGGACTGGATTTCTTACTTTACATTCAGCATAACAGTAGGAATTTGCAAACACCTAGCCTATACCATGATTTTACTCTTTTGGCATTATAACCATCAAGATATATCCAGAAAACCACCAGTTCCTCAATAGCTTCTCTTCAATCTCCATAGTCCTCTGTGCAAGTCACAACCAAATATTATCAACAGCTTCCCTCTATGTTGATGTTAGAGAATAAAAAAGTGCCTCTAACAGTAATTAACGTCTCATATTAGGTCAAATATACGGACTTGGAATCAAAATCTGATTTTTCTGGCACATTTATAAGCTTTGCCATCAAGATATGTAGCTTGTAAGTAAACATCCATTCTCTCATGACTATTATCATCAGATTGTGAACTATTTGGCTCCTAAGTCCCTATAGAAACACGTAATTAAATCCAGCACGGGGAGAGGTGATCTTTGTGAAGTCTTAGTACGTAGTCTGAGCACTTCTAATATTGCACATGTTTCTCTAGAGTATTCTTTGTTCCACAAGCCACTTTTACAAATGACTGTATGTTGAAATAATTGCTTAACACAGAAGATTTTTACAGGTATATGTTTTGTATACACAAATTTACACAAATTATTTTCCCTGTATTTAAAATAAAGGAGTAATTTTCTTGATTTATAGTGATTCTTGAATTTGGCATCAGCAGCCTCTTACAATGCTGCTTCCAGTCACATTTATGGCAGACAATGTCAGTTTAAGAGGTGTGGTCCTTCTTTTCATCCTCTTACAATGAGCATTCACACAACTTATTCTTCAAGAAATTATTCATTTTCCATCTGAACAACTCCCTGAATAACCTGATCACACAGGTGCCTGTCTTCCAGTGTCAGCAGAAGCAAGGGCCTGGCAACATGTGGCCAGACAGCCATATATTGCTGCTCTAGGGACTTGCTTTTCAGCAACAGCATAGGCTCAGACCAGGTTCAAATAACTGTGACTCTGTACTCCAAGGCTCTGCTTGTTAATACAGTAAATCCAACCATCAGGCTCCTACCATTGAATCAAAAAATGATGCAGCTAAATGATGCAGAGACCTGATCTGCTATGAACTCACTCTGCCAATTAAAATTTGTTCAAAAACCCAATGTTTTTGGTACGTTAACTTTGTATCAGCAAGCTTTATGCTGAATCAGGTATCATCTGTCCTTCCTGCAGCTGGCATAAAGTCAGCATAAACACGGCGTTGCATGCTCTAGCTAATTAAAAAGGAAAGTGCCTGTGTGCTCACATCTGATCCGGATCAGCTCAGCACAGCTGAACGATCCAGTAGATCACAGATGCACTGTGAGTGACTGCTCAACACTTACCTGCATTTTTCACACACCTTAGGTACGGACACACAACCTGCACTTAAGGTGCCACAGGCCTAATATGTGGAAGCTGATAATGATCCCCAACTATTGCTGAAATTGAGAAGAAGTTGAGGAATGTTTTTTTTTCCTGCCTCCAAAGGACCAAGCCTCAAAAGAGCAGCTTGGGAAGAAGCAGAATCATTTGACAGAACAAAGCATTTCTTCAGGATGACAATTTGAAAGACAATATTTGATTTTCAGGGAATTTGATCTAGGGTAAGCTAGATTTCTACCCCATCCTATAGCAAGCTACCACACATTTCAGCAAACTGACAGACATATGACCAAAAGCAAAAAAGATGAGAAATACTGTGCTAACATTATACTGTATTTGACTATTGTTGACTTTCTTACAAAAACATCCTAATGAAAATTATGCTCATCTGCCCACATGTCACAGGAGCTAGATACAAACAAGTGAGTTAAAAAAAAAATCCAGCCTTATATGCCTTTTATTCATTTGTTCAGAAGTGGCGTAATTTTTATATTATTCTGATTGTAACTGCCTGCAGTATTAGAAATAATGGACAGGCAGTATAACAGTTGAAGTTTTTGGTGGTGGTTTTGTTAGGTTTTTTTTTTTCCCTTTTGGACAGGTTATAAATCTCTTCTTTATGCTGTCAAGAGTAAGGGAGAAACATATTTCAATAGCAACTTTAAAACGAAACTCACAAATTACTACCATTATGCTAAGTGCTAGATATCCCACTGTGCAGTTTTGCTTTGTGAATTTTTACCTTCTTCCATGCACACTTTTAGCCACTGATCGCACAGCCTTTCAGTGTTTTCTGCCTTTTCCTTTAAATAAACTGGCTCTGGCTCCTTCCATCTGGTTCCCCTTCCGTCAGCAACCCTGCACCTGTTCACACCTCCTCTCCTGTTGGATTCCACTGAACATTTCCTCCTCTGCCAGGGCTATTCTGGCACTCGCAACCTTTCTGTCATTCAATCCATCTGTCAGAAGTGAACTTTGTTTACCGCAAGCTTCTGCTTTCTTCCTCAAGAAGCAAAGCCCCTCAAGGTCATTGTCAAATGAACTGTCGGTGTAGATTTAAATCCACTTCTGCTAACCAGCAGCAGACGAAGTTCTTTACAGTCCTGTATTTGTGAAGATCAGTTTGGGGTTTAGGAGAAATAGTAAGAAGCAAAAGAATAGCTTTTAATCATTATTTGTTAACTCCACAGCTAACGTGTTTTTCTTCAAATACACATATCTGTTCCTTCTTGCTAGGGCTAGCACAATCTGAGAAAGACTTTGCAGAGCTATGTGAAGAAGTGGAAAAGGCTGATAAAAATATTACAAATAAAATAATAAATGAAGACTTTTGACTCTGACTTTGATGCTATGTAACAGAGCTATTGACTAGATATATAAAGAGAAAATGGGAACAATTGAATGAGTAAGTTTACAGTAAAATCTTAAAGTGGTCAAGAGCACTCATTTAAAATTATTTAATCTGCAGCATTTTTTTTTTTTGCCTTACCTACTGATGTTTCAAATGCAACACTATTTAAAGAAAAAAAATCCTTAATATTTTTTTCTTGTTTTTAAGCCTTGTAAAACACACATATACAACTCTTTGTTAAAATACTGTCTTCTACATTGAGGCAAATTGTAAAGACAGGCTGAAACTAAACTCTTATTGTCAACAGGATACATTATTTTTAGCAATTGCTGTGTCCATATTTCTTTTCAGGAATACATTCTAATAACCAAAAGTTCCTGAATTATTAACTAATCTCCTTGACAGTCTCATTCTCCTAAAACAAGGAATATCTTCAATTTCACAGCACACCTTGATATCATTCAAAAAAAAAGATAACCTTTCACCAAGATAAATACAATACCAAAAAATAAAATACATATTTGAAGTTTTGTAAGCAATTATAAGAAACCACCCATTTTATTACCTCTTTACCAAAAATGAATTTAAAGTAAAGTTTTCTGGGTCAAATCCAGGAGGTAATCCAATCTCATTAAAATAAATACATTTATACTTACATTAGGTCTGAATTTGACTTTAATGAAAATTGTATTGACAAATACTGCCTAAGTTTAGCTGAATAAAAACCTAATACTGATCTATCACTTATATAGGGATTAGTCCCTGCATTTGCAAGGAAGTATTTCCTCATGCTATGGTCTTCTTCCATAGGAAACTAGATGCAGGTGAATAAATGTGCTGGAAATAGAAGAGGAACCCTGATACAAAAAGAGTATGCAGCAGTGTCCCACCTGACTACAGAGACACTTTAATTCCCTAGTGATTTAAGTCCTGTAGAAGCAAACTGACCAACATGGAGAAGCTAATTATGAAAAGTTGCTCCTATTTCTACAAAACTATAGTTTGACATGCAAACCACCAAACTCACAGGGGCGACCAAGAGCAGCACACTATTAACCTTGCCACGCTGCCAGCACAAGCCAGGGCGAGGAGTTCAGCCCTGTAGCAGTAGCCGGCAGCAGCTCATCTGCTCGCTCAGGACGGGCATCTCCCAGCTCAGCCTCTCCTGACCAATCACCGGCACAAGGGCGCTGCACAAGGGCTGAGGAAGGAGAGCAGCCAGGCAGCCAAGGCTGGAGTGCTCAGGTGATTTTTTTTCCTTCCTCCCTCCACCCACCAGCTACTTTCTCCAGCAATGACAACCTACAGGCTGATGCTCTTCAACGTGAAGTTGGATAAAGTCTGCAGCTGATGACCTTTTGGTTTCTCTGTTGATTTTTTTTCTAGGCAAGAACTTCAGGAGCAGAATTTTGCACAGCAAAGAAAAAATACCCACAAATCAACAACCGCTGTGACTGCACAAAATAAACAACTTTGAATATACTTCTGAAAGCACAAAACAGCTTTTAAAATTGTTGAAGTTCACAAATACCAAGTGCTGACATAAAAAGTACATTTTAGCTTATTGTAAAAACAAGCTTTCGATGTACTTGAGAGAAAAGCTTTAGAACAAGTCAGAAATAATTATAAAAATCAGAACCATTTTTTCCAGTAGCAAATTCAGCAAAAAATCCAGCAGCCTTGAATACATGTATCTGAAAGACTTCTTTGGTTCAAAAAAAATAAATCATTATCCTGTTGTCATTAGTCACACAAATAAAAAACCTAATTTGAATGAGACCAAAGTAAATATTTGATACACACTCATAAACTTATTAATGTTAGTGCTGAATAATAACTGCTCAAAACAAAGACCTTATAAAGATGTTTGTTTTCTACAGCAGTTAGTCTCTTCAGTGTTTCATCTGAATTCACCACTCGCTTCAAAGCGCTTTAAGTATTGTCACTGCTCCTGAACCACACTCTACATGCAGTAGCAATTTGGCTGCCTCAACAACCTGATGTGATCATTGATGTGACCAGTTGCAGTTTAAATGCCGTAAAAAAAAAATTAGATTAATCTAATACTAAAATCTGAATGTGTATTATTGTCTTTCCCTTAAAAAATATTTATTGTAGGACAAGAAATACAATTATTAACCAGGTTAAAACTCATTTAAATTAATAATAATTTATAAACATTTTTATGTTCAAAATTAACATATGATTTTGTATTTATTCTTTACTCCTTCACTTACATTTTTTTCCTTCCCTTATAAACTTTATCAATGGCTTTTATGGTTGTACAATCACTTAAATATGTTTAAAATATTAAATAGAATGATATTTAAATAATTGTGTGTTATCTTGACACAAAGTGTATCAGCTTAGAAAATTTTACAACGCCCTGCCAGAAGACGACAGAACCGATTTATTTCAAATCACTCAGTATCAGTCTTCATAGAGCAGCATATGGTCCTATCGTGGCAGGTAAAATATTTTACCTTCTATAATAACGCAGAACAGCTAATTTATCTACATGCTGTATAATCAGATAATTTCAACTGCACTATGAAAACCTGTAGGCAAGGGAGAAATTTTTCCCCTACCACTTTATTGATTTTTCCACATAGGCATTCATATGATTGTTAACAATAGAGGCTATTCTTTCTTCCACCTCCTTCTTCAATTCCCTTAAAGCAAGCCCTTCTTTTCAGTAGTGAAAATATTTGCAGATTCTACAGCTGCAGGACAAAGAACTCAACATTTTCACAGAGTTGCTCAGGGGAAAAGGAAGGGGGAACAAAAAAAAGCTCTGCAAGATTCAGTGGCAAGTAAAGCAGAGTGAATGACAACTTTCAAAGCTACCACAATCATTTACTAATGTGCTGCTATAACAAATAAGTCTAATTTTTTTTGACAGCACCAAATTAGATTTATTGCAGAAACTGCTGCATAAATAGCATATGGCTGTGTTATACTACCTATTTCAAATCCCTGTAATGTTTCCTCCCCTCCCTGCTCAAAATGGATAATTGAGCCAAGCTATAAACCTTCTGCAGACAAGACACACACACGTTCAAAAAGCAGATGCAGGACATATAGGGTTTTTTTTTTTGTTAAAATGGTCTAAAAAAGGATCAAATATCCTGATCAAACAAACCCAGGTAGCAATAGGTAAGATCTCCCTTGCTACACTTCAGGATTTTATTTCCCTCTTTCCTCGATAAAATTTTGTTTTCATTTCTTTCAAGCTGACAGTCATCAACACGGGACATGACCTCGTAATCCTCTCACACATGACTACCTCTTACTTGCACAAGAAATCCTATTGNAGAGGGCCGCGGGGCCGGACCGGGCCCGGGCCCGTCCCCGCCCGCCTCCCAACTTCGCGCGGCCGCGGCGGCACCGAAAAGACCTTGGAAGGTCTCGCGTGCGGCCGGCGGGCACACCACTGCACACATCGCGCACGGCTGCGGCTACCCCGCCGCTCGCCTGGCGGTGGTCAGTCCTCCCAGCTGCCCTATCCGTTACTGTCTGATTAGCTCTGCGAAGGAGCCCCTCCCCGGCCAGCTTTCCCCGCCATCTGTTCCACACGCGATGGCTGCCGCCCAGCAGCCTCGCGCTGCCCTCCTACCTGGCACCCGGCTCCCGGCCTTACCCCAAAGTGCTAACACAGGTTCTCGCTGCTGGCAGAGTCAGGATTTCATTACTACTACTTTGACAAGTGCAGGGTTGTTTGTAATTTCTCTTTTATCCTGATTTTGATTGTACAACCACCTCCCACTGATTCAGTTTGCTTCAGTTTTGTTGCTCACAGATTTTACTCTCCACATTAATCTCCCTCTGGCATGTTACTGCATCTGTTCCCTTTTTTATTATTAATTTTCAAATTCCCACCATTTTTGACAAAAAGGAGGTAATCTACACTCTGCTTCTGCCCATTTCATTTTCTTTAATTTGGAAGATAAGTATGAAAGCGTGCCAAAGAAGTTAATTCTCCGTTAACAGTTTATTTTCTGGCATCCTGATGCCTTTGTATATGAAAACCAGATAGAAATAAATGTTGACTGAATCACAACAACATAGTCACAACCATCCCTAAATTTAATGAAAAGTAAACATACGAAGCAGAATCTAAAAAGTTTATTAGTTAGAGTTGTTTCATGTTATCACTTATCCCTGCATTATAAATAATGCTTTTGCATATTGATATTTTTTTCAAAAAAATTAGAAATCAATCANGTTAACAATAGAGGCTATTCTTTCTTCCACCTCCTTCTTCAATTCCCTTAAAGCAAGCCCTTCTTTTCAGTAGTGAAAATATTTGCAGATTCTACAGCTGCAGGACAAAGAACTCAACATTTTCACAGAGTTGCTCAGGGGAAAAGGAAGGGGGAACAAAAAAAAGCTCTGCAAGATTCAGTGGCAAGTAAAGCAGAGTGAATGACAACTTTCAAAGCTACCACAATCATTTACTAATGTGCTGCTATAACAAATAAGTCTAATTTTTTTTGACAGCACCAAATTAGATTTATTGCAGAAACTGCTGCATAAATAGCATATGGCTGTGTTATACTACCTATTTCAAATCCCTGTAATGTTTCCTCCCCTCCCTGCTCAAAATGGATAATTGAGCCAAGCTATAAACCTTCTGCAGACAAGACACACACACGTTCAAAAAGCAGATGCAGGACATATAGGGTTTTTTTTTTTGTTAAAATGGTCTAAAAAAGGATCAAATATCCTGATCAAACAAACCCAGGTAGCAATAGGTAAGATCTCCCTTGCTACACTTCAGGATTTTATTTCCCTCTTTCCTCGATAAAATTTTGTTTTCATTTCTTTCAAGCTGACAGTCATCAACACGGGACATGACCTCGTAATCCTCTCACACATGACTACCTCTTACTTGCACAAGAAATCCTATTGATCTTTACTTCTTACGTGAGTCAAATTATTCATGTGACTCAGGATCAGAAGGCTCGGACCTCCATTCATCCCTCTCAAGCTCTCATTTATAAGTAGGGAAGTGCCTCCTCCGAGCAAAAATAAAACATCAGAAACTGGTTCCATTCATTGGAGGGGCCCAGCCCTGTGGGAAGGTGCCGACCTACGGCTCTCCCGCCTTTCAACGACAGCAAAGTTTCCTTATCGGTTTCCTGGATCAGTCCCCGGACCCACGTGCTTTCCCACTTCTGTCGCCACATTCTCCGTTCGCTATACCGCTACGGCAAGGTACAAAACCACGCAACCTCAGCACAGGGCAGGGCCGAGAGCAAAGCCCCGCGTTTTTNGCGTGCCAAAGAAGTTAATTCTCCGTTAACAGTTTATTTTCTGGCATCCTGATGCCTTTGTATATGAAAACCAGATAGAAATAAATGTTGACTGAATCACAACAACATAGTCACAACCATCCCTAAATTTAATGAAAAGTAAACATACGAAGCAGAATCTAAAAAGTTTATTAGTTAGAGTTGTTTCATGTTATTACTCATCCCTGCATTATAAATAATGCTTTTGCATATTGATATTTTTTTCAAAAAAATTAGAAATCAATCACTGGTTACACCTAATTTCTGCTTCCTCCCCCCACACCCCAATTCTAGTGTTATTGGTACTTTCATCAGTTAGTCAGTCTGAGTAGATTAAGCATATCTCAGTCATTTAATATTAGTAACAACGTTTCTCCAAAACTCCTTCCCAGCATAGATGATGGACTCTGAAGTGCTAAAATTGTTGGAAAAGGCATGGTAGTAAGCATGTTGCTAACTAATAGATGCTACTAGAAAAAAAACCACAATAAATACTAAGTATTGTGCAACTCCCTACAAGGCTGTGTATAGCCACCGGGAAGTTTATGTTTTATCATTTAATAGTATAGCTTAAATAGGGAGAACAATGAATGAGGCAGGCTGCAAATTCTAACAAGGAACACTGGTGATAACATACTGCTCAACACCAGAGCTTCAGACATTAAATAATGCCACATTAACCTGGCAGGGTATGTGCTTTATTTATTGTACATATAATAGAAACTAGTCTTAATGGAGTCACTGAAACTAGCAAGAAGCAGCAATGCACAGTAGGATGACTATAGCACTGCTAAAACCCAATTGGCATGCCCTTAGATATGCTGCTTTCTAGACATCATATCATTGTCAAAAAGAGGAAAGAAATATCACATAATGGGGGAAAAAGAATAATTAAGAAAAACAATACCCACTGACTCACTGTAATATAAACTTTAGTCCCTCAAGAGAGTGACACAGGGATTTAGGGCAGCTTGGTGGCTCACCTGAACGTGAAAGCACATGTTCATTTAATTTTGCCCTGCCTACAAGCTGACCTTGAGAAGTTCTTAGTGTTTCATATAAGCAAACAAGAATAATAAATTTTAAACTAAACTAAATCTGCTTCTATTCTAGTCAATTATATTTCCTATCAAATTTCAGATGACATTTCAGTCAAAAATATCTTGAGCCATCTATCGATCTTTTCATCCCTGAGAAAATGCATGATGACATAATAAAATTTTAATTTTGAAATTTGACGATTTCGTCACTTCTTAGGATTTAGTTAACTTGTTAGGTGTATGTGAACAGGAACTACATCTGACTGCAACTGAATCAAATAATACCTCCAGATCTGGTTTGAAAGAAAAAGAGGAATGTTTTTTAATGATGATTCTATTACCCAAGAATAGTGAAAGATTTTTTTACATTAGATGGCACACTAAGATCTGGACAAGTTGTTAACATCTTGCATTTTTTATATGATCTGTTCCAAGAGCATATTTACATGATTTTTAATTACTATTTTTCATTAACTAAGAACAATAGACCTGTTTATTTTCTACCCTCTGAAGAAGGGCTTCAGGTAAGCTTAATTAGCAAGACTTAACCTTGCCAAAGTAAGAGCAATTTGACTTAAGAACTAATTTCATAAGATTCTCCTACTACAGTAACCTCAAAGCTGAAACTAGGGCAAAAGAAACCCCCAAGGAAACTTTAAACAATCATGGTCAGTCTTACAGCATGGTGACATCTGCAAAGTTACATGACTGACAAGCAAAACTACACAGTAGAAGTTCTGTGTTTCCCCTGTCTTTTGAAGACATACAAATTAGAATTACTAACTAGATTCAATAGCAGAAAGTGCATGTTAATAGCAAGTATTTCTAAGCAACATATTGCTCCAGGAAGAAAGGTGACAGGAAAAGGCAATTTTAAACTCTGTGGCAATGGTTTAGAATAGCTAATTGTAACCTTTTTTTCTTCCTTTTTAACAAGTACATTTTGTTAACTTAGAAGCTGTTTAGTTGGTAATCAATCAACAGTGTCTGAAAACTAGGATACAGCAAAGAAGTGGGACTCCTGGAGAAGAGTGCTGTTCTGCAGAGTACTTTCTTTTCGCATTATGACACAGATTGCATGTTTTTTCTCATTTATTCCTTTCATAGACATTTATCTCATTTTTATACATTAAAATCCAAAGTTCTTGTATTCATTTATAATCGTATTTATTTACAATATCGAAACTTAGAATCAGTGGATTAGTGAAGCTTTTCTCCTTAGTAATATAATAATTCATATTAAACAAAGAATTCTTTCTGTATCTGCTCAGCTACCTCTTAATTTCTGCCAGAACAGCACAGACAGGTCATGCAAGGCAACAGAAAGACTATCCACAATGGTGTAACAGCAGTTCAGGCCTCCCTCAACTCCAGCGTTGTGAGAAGACTTGGAGTGAACCAGCTGGTCCTCTCCTGAAAAGAAGAGAATCAGCAAGACGAGGCCAAGGCCAGAATACCCTAGAGATGCACTAAATCAGTGCAATTTCTGCAGCAACCTCCCACAGGCAGGACTCTAGAGCTTAAAATCTGTTTTCCTTGGCAAGCGCCACAGTGAATGAGTCTCCAACCCCCATAGGATTGCTATTACCCCTACCCTTCAAGTATTTTCACTGACACAGTTGCCATTTGAGGTGAAGGGAATAAATGAAAGGAGGCAAACCATAAGTGAATATAATTTACATGCAACAACTATGGATGTACCAATCCATGAAAAACATACTGAGTTCAAAATGCAAAACTAATGCCACTAGAGACATGTAACTTTTAGACCTTCAGTAGCACAGAAAACCTGTTCTGCCAGGAGGTGAGCTGAGAGGAAGAAAGAGTATAGGCAATGACAAGCATCATTTCAGTAGGGGATGTTTTCCTCTGCAAGGCAGGGAAAACAGGCAACACTATGAGAACATTTCAAATCCTGCCCTACAAATTTAAGTTCAAGGGGAAGGCAGGTAACAGATCAGGAGCAATGAATCGCTCCTCTCTTTTTCCCTTTCTTCTTCAAGCAACATCACCTAATGTATTCTTCAAAAGCAGACAGACATTCCAAATGTACAGAGAACACAAAAATCTACGAAGTGTTATAGAATTTGGGGAATGTCAAGGAAAAAAAATTCGAACTTATTTCCCATGTCTCAACATATACATTTTTCCAATAAATACATGTCAACATAGAAAACATTTCAATTCTTATAAGGAGATGCCAAACATCGGCACACAGTAATACAGAAAAAAAAAACCCCAACCGAACCCAAAAAAATAAAACCCAACCAACCAACCAAATCCCCCAAACCCACAAAAAAACCCCCCAAACAACCAAAAAACCCCAAGGAGATTAGGACCTTGCAGAAGAGTGTCTGCACTAGGTCAAAGGAGCCATGGCAGTTCAGCATCTGTCTGAAAAAGCGGGTGTCTGTGAAATTGTATGAGAACAGGGCCAGCACAGAGCATTACATCCCAAAATACTGTTCCCAACCTCTAATGATTTGCATCTCAGAAACTTTCCGAGTCAGAGACTGTACATCAAAAAGCTACCTGAATCATCTCTATGTTAGGTATCCAGCTTTAATTACTTTGCTATGTAAAAGCCGGCAATAGTTCTCATTTTTATATTTTGAGTATTTTCACAAAAAAAAATTTAAAAATTATATATTCACTAGTCAGATTTCCTCCAAGATATCCAGAGCTTTATTGCATATAATCAGCCTTTGCTAAAAGGAGCGTGGTAAAGCCATTTGGTTAGCTATCACAACAAATCATTATTAATAAAGTTCTGCTAAATCCAAACTTTAGATATCTTAACAACTCACCCAAAACTTTTTTCAAGTTCATTAACCTCTAGCATATTTTTTTCTCTAAATACAGGCTGTTAGAGTGGTACTTTCTTCCATCTGTTAAACAACCGTGCTCTGAATTACACAGAAATTTAGCTGAATAAAAAAATGATTCATTGAATTTAATAGTTTAGACAAGGCTCTATTTTATTTCCATTTACTCAATGGCAGAATTCTCACAAAGCCCAAAAAGTACAAGACTTGGATAAACACACAGACTTCTGTTAAGTGATAAAAATCTAAGCTTTTTTTTCCCCGTATGAAAAATTTAAACTAACTTAACTTTTTCCCTTAAGTACTGAGTGAAAGCTGCCAGATTTGTTTATGGATGTTCATTCTTGGGGGGAGCAGGGCAATAGAACAAAAAACCCCCACACACAACCAAAAGCCTGCAAACAGTTGGACAATAGCATTTTCCAAGGCAAAAGGAAAAATGTTCTGCAGTTACCCAAACTCAAGTTGCAATGAATAATTGGCATGTCACCCTTCTGGAGTTTTCTAGAAACATGTAATGAATAGTGCAGCAAAAGACATTGGGAACTATACCCAAGGATGGAATATGCTCAGGGGAAGTGTTTCCTTACACAATGCATTGTACTGCATCTTCACTGAGCAAGAGACTGAAACACCCTCCTCACATACTTGAGCTTACCTCACACAGAAAAATTATGTTCATTTATATATTTATATACATATTCCTGGTCATTCTGCTGAAGAAATTTCAGGTTATCAATCTGAGAATTCCTATGCTCAAAGGTGCTGCTCTACACTAGTCTCAAACAACATTTCAAATGTATTTGTCCTACTAAGAACAGCAACAGAAAAAAAGGGTAGCTGCGGCCTCTCTTGCTCTTCTTCCTGCCTAAAACCATGCCACCTCACCACCAGAGCTGAGCATTGCCTCTTCTACCCACTAATAATTCACTTTTATAAATTATAGTTCATAACTCACTTTGTAGTTCATAACTCACTTATTCAAATCTCCACTTCTAACACAACTGAGGGCTGCCGTGTAGGCAATGACTGCAAGTATCTACAACTGTGGGGAAGCCTGTGGCAAAAAATTAGCAGAATGAAATTGGTACTACAGCATGTAATAGGATAAGGGGTACCTGGTGAGGTGCAGTTGGTGCTCAGATTTACTCAGCAGTTCTGTCAGTTTTAGGCTCTCCTCTCTGGCTTCTGTCACATCCTGCTGGGCTTGTTCCAAACGCTGTTTGTTCCCATTAAGCTCTAATCCCAGTTTTTCTATTTTCTTAGAAAATTATAGAACCAAAGAAAGTGTATTTAAGAAATACATAGAGGTATATTTTAAGACAAAAAAAATGTGATCAAAGCACCTGAAAATAATGCACACTTCTGTTTTTGAACAAAAGCAGTAGTTACTCAATAAAAACTGCAAACCAAGCAAATTAAAGTATTTCTAATTACATTCTTATGAAAAGCCAAAATGTGTTTCATATTTAAATACTCTATGTTATATTATATTATATTATA